>JARJDS010044348.1:0-10134 GCA_030264155.1 Atheta pasadenae
CATTTTTTGATAGAGCGCATCAGTTTTGAGAAAATCAAACTTAAACATCCAAAATGAACGCAGACCTAATAATGTTTTAATGATTTTTTACACAAAAATGCAAAAAACTATAATTTGCAATGAAAATATTAAAAAAAGCTTTTAATAAAAGTTGTTTGTTATTAAATTATCTACATTTTATCTTAATAACATTTTTTGATAGAACGCATCAGTTTTGAGAAAATCAAAAAAATATAATGATTGCACACTGAAAGTAGTATAAATCTGAACATAATTTATCAAACAAAAATTCAAAAAACTAATATTTGCAATAAAAATATCAAAAAATGGTCCAAGTAAAAGTTATTTACAATTACATAACCTAAACTTTATCTTAAAAAAAAATCTCTGAATACTACCAGTTTTGTTTAAAACCAAAAAAATTAAACAAAACTGCATTCAAGAAAGACGAAAATAAATACCAACTTTAAGTATGAATCATTTCCCATTAATTTCCTGTCATCGGTCATGACATTCACAACTACAAGTGACTTTAACTATAAATCTAACATTTTCAATCAATTTTTCAAACTTAAGTACACTTAACAACCGAATATTATTTATAACTTAACATAAAAATCGATTAGTTTACAGTTAGATTTCCTAAATAAAAATAAAACATTGATAAACAAAATCAATCTCCTCGCCTCGCAATATGCAATATTCGATAGTACTTTAACAAATGGAAAGCTTTCAAAGCGTGTTGCTAAGCAATAAGCGCAGCAGCGATAGAAAATAAATAAATATCAAAGCGATTCGATTAATTTTTCGTGTTTTTTTGTATCTTCGAAAGTGTTCAAAACGCCGCCGACCGAGCGTTCCACTGCACCTCCTCTTGCGTAATGCGGCAAGGCGAAAAGTTCAAGAATTACATTTTCCATCGAATTATCATTCAACTCGATTGCACACTGATTTAAAACGTTAAACCGAATTCAATCAAATCAATGAATTAAATTTGTTAATAAATAAAAAAAAAGCAACGGTGAGAAAAAAATCCAAATATTTTTTTCAGGTTTTACTTAAAAAACCAGACTTAAAATCTTAAAATGTATCTAGGAATGAAAATAATTTTCGAGTATGTTACGATGTTTTTCCAAATTGATTGTAATCGATTTGTATCGTTTCCTTGCATCGAAATTGTTAGATTTCGAACAAGATATGCCACCAATTCGATGTTTAACTGCTTAAATTTAAAATTTATATTCAACTTAACTACTACTAATTTAAATAGAAATTGAAGCAATATATAAATATTTTCTATAATTTTTTTTATTGAATAGAACACGTTTTTGCTTTATTTTATTGATTAAATTTTAAATTATTAATATTTGTACTCAAAGCTAATGTCATATCAAAAATGAACAACTAAAAATTGGGTTTTTAGTGAAAAATTTAGATTTTATAAGAAATAAACCTTTAAAAATCAAAATAAAAAATGTTTAGTTAAAGTAATTCGCGATTTGTGCAAAACCGGTGCGTTCTATTAAAAATGTTACTAAGATTATTTGTAGGTTACATTATTCTGAATAACTTTTGTTATAAAGATATTTTGATATTTTCATTAGAAATTATAGTTTTTTGTATTTTTGTGTATAAAATCACTGACATTTTTTAGCTCCGCATTCATTATTGGATGTTTAATTTTGATTTTCTCAAAACTGGTGCGTTCTATCAAAAAATGTTATTAAGATAAAGTTTAGATACTTTAATACCAAACAACTTTTGTTGTAAGCTTTTTTTAATATTTTCATTAGAAATTATAGTTTTTTGTATTTTTGTGTATAAAATCACTAGAACTTTATAAGATCCGCATTCATTATTGAATGTTTAAGTTTAATTTTCTCAAAACTCGTGCGTTCTATCAAAAAAGTTATTAAGATAAAATTTAGATAAATTAATAATAAACAACTTTTGTTAGAAGCATTTTTTGATATTTTAATTAAAACTACAAGTTTTTGTAAGTTTTAAAGTTTGCTACTGTCTACAATAAAACGGATTAGTTAAAGTTAACAACACAAAACTTGTTTTCATCGCTATTACTCAACTGCAAATTAAAAATTCCACAAAACTAACATAATAGTTGCATACATAATTCAAATTATAAAAAAAAAATTCACATTCCAGCTTGTAACCTGTGAGTTATGATGATTATCTTAAAACATGAATAAAAATTAAAATTTTTCTCAAAAAAAAACTTAATAAAAGCAAAAAACCATATAACATTTCTGACATTTGACATTTTACGCCATGCTACAAGGCAAAGCATCAAGTTGTCGCTACTAATTATAATACACTATTAGCTAATTAACAAGATAATAAGATCATTAAGGTACGAGCCAAACTAAACGCCTAGTTTAGTTTACTAAATGAATTAATGACTAAATTAACAGTAGAAATGTCAAAATGAATTTAGCACAATCTCCTAACGATAATATTACATCAATTAAATTAACGGTAAATTTAGATAACACAAAAAAAAACCAAAAAAAAAACAAAAAAAACAAAATTTGTTTTTTTGATTTGTGAATTCATTTGTTTTGAAATGAAATGTATACACGTGCAATTTAAAAACAACTGAATAACTCCACCAATATTTTTTTTTTAATATTGTTACGGTGGTAAATGTAAATCTTGATCGTTATTACGATCATTAATAATTTTTTTAAATGTTAAACACGCAAAACGCGCACAAAACGCAACGATCATTTGTAAACGTTGCGGTAATTTCGGTCGCTCGTTAATTCACTTCAAATTTCACCTTGTTGCAGGTTGTTCGCGAAGTTTAAATTTAAATTTAGTGCGAGCAATGCAAGTAAATCACAACATTTGCATCGAGATTCCGATGCACCTCCAACATCACAAGTTGTTACTTGTTTTTTTTTGTTTTATAAAACAAACGAAACCACAAAACAAATAAAAAAAAACAAAAGAACAAATCATTGAAATTCTAACCAAAAAAAAATTTAAACCTAAAATGAAACAGTGACGTCACAGTTTAAGTTTTATTCATGTTGAGTTTAACCTTCTAGTTCTTATTTTATGAATGAATTTAAGTATGAGAGCGTTTATAATGTTCATGTGACATATCCATGATTTATTTATCGTTATATGCACCTAGGGTTTTATTATTCAGCATCCACGTGCGTTTATTGTTCTCATTCGCATTTGGAATCTCGTTTATTTCCAACTCACAACTTGAAACATAACCTATACTATACTGCACAACACTATAAGTCCCGCATCTTATTTTATTTCATCTATTTGTTGTTTTTTTGTTTCTGATTGTTTTTGCACCGCATACTATGCATTTTGTTAGTGGCGTTGGTTGGCAACTTCATTTGTTTTCTCGTTTTCTAACGTTTTGTTTTTGGCGTCGTTTTCGCGCACGCACAATAATCCATGTAATTGTTGTCGCGGTTGATTTGTATTCGTGTGTCGGCGCGCAATAATTCTATTTTGACGTGCGCGCGTTGTACTTATTATAGTACTTAGTCCATAGAGTCGCGGCACCGAGACATTATTACACCGCGAGCGCGCTTCTCGGCGGCGGATTACTTACTTTTTCGATTTTTTCACTTTCAACTGTTTTCTAAGGTAACTCGATACACATAACAAACAAAACATAAAACAAAGAACCAATAAAACAAAAACTAAATGACTGAATTAATAAATCATCTTTTGTTTTTTTTGTTTTTTGTGTTGGTTTTTTTTTTGTTTCAGGATTTTTTTTAATTTTATTGACATTTATATACAATGTGTTTAATATATTTATTTATGTTTATGATTTGAGAAAGACTTGGTTGCGGTTTGAGTGCAAAGTTGTTAGTTATCTAGTTAGATTGCATCGCAATTGAATTTCGAATTAGAATCAGCATGGCCATCAGTGTCGTTCGCGTATCGGCGAATAAATACGGAATTAAATGGCGAATTAAGTAGCGAACGGGCGGCAATCGGCGTTACCCACTCTCCGTTCATGGTGATCGCGCGCCGTTCACTCGTCGATTCCTATTCTCCTATTATGCGTTTCCCATTCTAGTTTACCTTCTAGACATCTCCTATTCGCTGGCGGCGCATCTAGGTGTGCGGTGTGCGAGTAGTGTGAGACTTCTAACTAACTAACTGAACAAGTGCCGTATTGTGGATTTACATAAATGACATTCCGCTTTTCAATGCTTTCTTGATACTTTCAATATTTGTACAATTTACCCACTTTCGACTTTTTTATTCTAAAAAAAATAATTAAAAATATCAATGAAATTGTTAAAGTCTTGTATAATTGCGTTCGACGACATTGGGATGTTTATAAAGCGATAAAATGCATTCAATCGACCGCACAACGCCGCACAGTGTGCCAGATGACGATTTAGCTCACCAAGTTGTTTTTTGCAGTATTCTGACATTATTAATTATTATATAGTAAAGTTAAATGTTTTAGGGGTAATTTAATTCGTAGAATTTAAATATATCATTAGATTTTGCTTTGCGCGATGATAAACATAATTATTTATTAATTGATATTTTTTATAAAGGTGTATATTGGGTTGCCTGCATCAGCAAACTATTTTTTATTATTATAATTCTACAATTAATACAATAATAATAAAATATAATTTATGCGGTACGTAAATTAAACATACAATTTATTTAAACATTGCACTGCAGTCAATGTTGGTGTAATGTAAGTTGCCTATAGTACTCAGCTTTCAAGGTAAATCCCGTAAATCCAAACCACGAAAATTATCATATTTTAATTTTTATTTTTCAAAGTAAAGAAAAACAAAGAAAACTAAAAACAGGGTAATAAAGTACATTAGTGTACGACACTTTTCCAGTAAATAACTTTGAAAGATGTAGATGGAGTTAGAATTTATCGGGAACTTTGTAAATCATTTACTTAAAAAAATGATGTTATATTAAAAATAAGTCATTTAATCAATAAATACTGTGGATTTTTTTTGTGAAAAATATAGGTTGAAGTTCTCTAAAGGCATTAGTGTGTAAATTTGATTTTAAAAATACTCAAAACTTATTAAAAATTGATAATAAAGTGAAACATTTACAACTGTTTGGCCTCCTAAATCATGATCCAGCACACTGTGTGTCGCGCCTCCGCCAACAACTGAAAATAATCTTTTGTTGCGACGTTATGGAATCGTTTCATGGAAATCATGGAATAATAATGTCGTAAATCTTACGCGCACTCGAATTATTACACGCATTGCGTTCGCGGAAAATTCGCACATTGTACACGTGCGTTTACGAAACCTCAAAGCATCAAACGCACTTGGAATCTGCACAAAAGCAAAGAATTACGAGACGCCAAACACGTTGCAATCGTAGTACAAGACACTGGAACACTACACGGAAACTAAGAATAATGCGTTTTGGGTTCGGAGAGTTTTTGGCAAAGAATCGTAAACGTAATCGTAAACATTCGCCAATATACACGCATGTTGTTCATAACGTTCAAATGTTTGCATAATTTCGACATTATTGCGCATTGTTTCATGCTCAATAGTATTGAGCAACATCCAGCATCAAATGCAAATCATCAGAATTCCAGAATATTGCAACACACACACATCGATATCAACAAAAATTTAATTTTTAACATTTGCATATGATTAACAGTTAGATTTGAAATAAAATATTCTCACGTTTTTGTGGGTGGTTGAAGAAGCGTTAAGACGTGAAGTGAGTGAAGAGGATTTAATGATAACAATAATAAGAAGCATAAATATGTAAACAACACGTAAACACAAACAGAACAAACAGAAGAAGGAAAACAAACGAAACATATTAGTGTCGAATGTGAACTAAATGTGCATCTAAACATGTTTAAAACTTTAGTTTAGAGCTCCTAACTAGTATGACAAACGTCAATGGTGAGTGGGAAAAGGAGGAAAGGGTGTTAACTAATTTATTGCCCTTGCTTTGGCCCAACGACAACATAACTCACGCTAAACTTACACACCAAATTTTTGTGAGGTTTTTGTGAAGTAATTTATTTGATTTTAAACACCCCTATGTTATATATGACTAACACTATGGGTGTGATAATAAATTCGAAGACTAAATAGTTACCAGTTGGAATAATTTTGAATTAAAGTTGAATATTTGAATTTTAAACAGTCAATTTATGTATGCAACCCAACTTACAATTTCAACACTAAAATTTAAATATAATAAAACTTTGAATATCATAGGGGTGGTACGGAATTAAAAGTTAATATTTTCAGGGTAGGTAGATTATTAAATTTACTATAATTTAATTCGAACATATTTTGAATAAATAATTTCCATAAAAAGTTATTAATGTTTAAAGTACAACTATTAAAATTTCGGTTATATTTTACATTTTACCCGATATCTTTGTTATTTATTGTAATTAAATTTTACAAATTTACAACAAAAACGGAATTTAAAAAGAATTGATAGGAAATGTTTTATAAAAGTTTTAAGTTCGAGTTTAAAGTTTTTGATTTTTGAAACTCAACAAATTGGTGGAGGTTTTGAAATATTGATAATTAATGACGTATTTATTAATGAATGTCAACCAAATTTTGTGTAATAATTAATTAATAAATTATATTTCTAATAGTGAAATCCGTTTATAAAAATCTGTCATATTTTTAAAGTTATTAACATTCAAACGTTAAAGTTTAAAAATTTAATGAAACAATGTTTATGTTTAGTTTTCTTCTTCTATCTCCGTCAGTTTTTATAGCAACAATTTACAACTTATAGATTAGATAACTAGTAAAATTATTTATAAATTAACAAAAACCGAATTTAAAAATATTTGATAGAAAATGTTTTATGAACATTTAAAGTTTAAATATGTACTTTAGATTTTTAAAACTGAACAAATTGGTTGAAATTTTAAAATATTGTTAATTGATGACGTATTTATTAATGAATTTCAACCAAATTTTGTGTACTAATTATTAAATAAATTATATATCTACTAGTGAAATCCGTTTATAAAAATCTGTCATATTTTTAAAGTTATTAACATTCAAACGTAAAAGTTTAAAAGTAAACAAACAAAATTTGTACTCATAGTTTTTTCCCAGTATCTCCGCCATTTTATATCTTAACAATTAACAATTTCTAGCTTAAATAGACAATAAAATTCTGTACAACCTAGTCAAATCCAATTTCAAAAATACTTAATAACAAAATTGTTATTTAACTTTAAAGTTTAACTTTGTAAACTGCACTGCAACTAACATTAAAACTTTAAAACCTAAAAACTTCCAACGTAAACATTGAATTTCATCAGCGATTATTTGTAATATTTGTGGGCGACTTGTATCATGATCTAAATAAACTATAGCCGCAATAAAACGCGTAATAGTCGCGTCGCTTCAGATAAAAATACCCGATCAAATCGGCAGATCACATCCGCGTTATCTATTTATATCCAAGATCAAACACTCAACGCAACTTACTCAATTCCGATCCAGAAAATTTATTAAAATTTACTTTACTTTATAGCCTACAGCCCTACAACATCTCCAAACCAACAAAACCAAAAAAAACGCACTTCACATTGCAAGACGCAATTATTCAATCGTCAAACACCGTCAAAATGCTCCATGGAAGATTTATCTCGTTCTGAAAAGTGTAACTAGAGCTGAAAGTTAGCACAAGTCGTGTAGGACGAGATATAATCGTCCCAAACGTCGTTCCAACCCGTCGTTTCGAGTCAAAAGACACAAAACGATGAGAATAAAGTACGCACTACAAATAAGTTGGCTGTGGAGCGCAAACAAGTAAAAACAAAACAAGACAAGTCGCAAACAAACATGCAAGAAAGTTAAAGACTGGAGTTTAGTATAAACTAAAGCGAGCGTGAATTGAAAATATCGTATCGTTGGATTCGTACGAGGAAGCGACGGTCAAATTTTTAGTCTGTCGTATAGTCTAGCCAAGAACTCAAGAAGTAAGAATTTACGTACGTGGTAAGTAAGTAAGTACTAAGAGAGCCAAGAATCAAGATAACTTTCTAGACTTACTTAAAATATTTAATTTATGTCATAGAATCAAAGAAATGTGTGAGACAAAACTGGATTTTTTAAATTTATGCATCTAATTAAAAAAAAAATTAGTTCATTATTTACTCACTAGATGTCTCCACTCTACACAAGTACTACATTTAAAAAAAATGCATCCAAACAAACAAAATATACAAATTTGTAATTTTATCTTTTGTTTTTGTTATGCGTCACTTCAAACTTCAAACAACTGCACTTGCAAACACTTGTAATCGATACGTTCAATATGCTTTTGTTAATATTACATAGTTACAGTTATTGTTAAGTCATTGACCTATGAATTTGTTAATAAAAAAATTGTTATCTTATCAAACTAATCGAATAATACCTTATTATTTCATAATTAACTATAGCAATATATGTAACAAAACAAAAACAAATGAATGTAAACAAAATAAGAGTGCTGTGATTTTCTGTTTTGTTTTTATTTTTGTTTCACGCCATTTTGAAAACGAATATAACCGAAACCAACATTTTATGACTTACGTGCTTTAACGTAATGATTTTAAATGTTTCAACAACTCAACACAACGACACTAATTAAGTTGTTGAGATTTTTTTTTGGTTAAAGTTTTACGTTTACATTTTTACCATTTTAGGTTATATTATAAATGATTAGATAACTACGTGACATAAAACATTTGATGTTGATTGTTGATTGTATCGTATCATTTGTTTTGTTTTTATTTTCAAGCTTATTTATTTCTATGTTTGTTTGTTTTTCTTTTGTTTTTTTTCCAACGCTTGCTCTGATCATGTTAAAGTTTGTGTTTTGTTTTTTCTGTTTTGTTTTGTTTTGTTATCAAAGCCAACTTATGTCAGTTCCAATTAGTGTTCCTAAAAGATTTCAGTTATTTTCGCAACGTAATATTGGACACCCAATCTTATTAACCAAAATTAAATGTTAAACAAACAAAACCTACTACTAAATATTACACAAGCATATTACGGTCGAATGATTCACAAATATTTAAGTCTGAAACTAATTTGATTGGATTAAGTGGAATAATTTGAATAGTGTTTTGGGTCGAAATCGTGGAATAACGTAATAAATTGTGGTTGTGAACAAGCAAAGCAGTGTTGAAGAAAAATTGGGATATGTTCCAAGACTAACAAGCTCCAAACCGGAAGGTATGTGTTTTCTTTGATGATTTTGCATAATAAAGTGATAAAGTGCCAATTCTTTTCTGAGAACGGTATATTTGAAATGTGTGAATTTGTGCGGTTTCGGTTAGTTTGAGCTTTGATTAGTTGGTTTCGATAGCGGTGTTGAAACCCGAGGCCATCGATGACTTCGTCGTGGAGTTCTTAATAAATTACGCTCGTAAATAAGTCGCCTACACCGGAGATTTGCATCCACCTGAATCTATTCACACCTGTTGGTGGCATTTACTTCAAATTTTGACATTTCGGTACGAAATCAGCGAGTTAACGTGGAAATATGGCGTATTTGTAGGTTACGTTTGACAAAATTATAATTTTGATAGTATTTTTAGTAGATTTTAAATTATTTGTTTATAAAACACATAAATAACGTTATTTTATTGGGTTTATTTAAATAAATTAAGTAAAATAAATTTGAGAAATAAGTTATGTTACATTAAGTTTTATTTTTGTTGTAACTTTGTTAATTTTTCATATAATTTATTCAAATTTAGTGATTCGAAACACAATAATATTGTTTATAACTTGCTGCAGACGGATTTTAAATATTTTGTTTTGTTTAAAAGTTATTGACGTTTAAAGTATAACTTTTGTTTCTTTTCGCAAAAATAGCATAGGGAATAATTAAGTTTTATTTCTGTTGTAACTTTGTTAATTTTTCAAATAATTTGTTCCAATTTAGTGATTCGAAACACAATAATATTGTTTATAACTAGCTGCAAACAGATTTTAAATATTTTGTTTTGTTAAAAAGTTATTGACGTTTAAAGTACAACTTTTGTTTCTTTTCGCAAAAATTGCATAGGGAATAATTAAGTTTTCTTTTTGTTGTAACTTTGTCAATTTTTCAAATAATTTGTTCTAATTTAGT
>JARJDS010044381.1:0-12740 GCA_030264155.1 Atheta pasadenae
ATAAAATCATATTATCACAACTTAATCATAAAATAATTGTCACAGACTAAACAAGTACACGTTTCGTATAAACTTATAAGTCATAACTCGTGTTTTGCGCGTGCGAGGAGCGGCGGCGGCGTCTATTAATTATATGTTAAACGACGAGATGAGCTGTGCGCGCGATGCCGACGCGAGAAAGCTTTGTCGTGTAATCCAAGGCGAACGGTGGAAAATTATCCATAATGCTATACGGTTATGTCGGCGGCGACGACGAGTTTATGCCCACGGCCGCCGCCGCCATGCCGCCTCCAGCTGCCGCGGCGCGAGGTCGTTACGTCTCACATATCGAGCAGTAAACCGTGTAAACCTTGCACGTTAAGGAGCGTATTTATCCGCCGCCGACGACCCTGTGCTCTCTTGGTAGACGCAAAGGATAAGAAAATATACACCCTTCGTATATTCTGTTTGTTTGCTTGTCTGTGTGCATGCCACCGCCGCCCAACGCGGAAATCGTTTGCAATTGAAGTACGTATGGCGCGCGCCAGTGTGTAATTTTATGTCGTGTTTGTCGTATGGTAATATGTCAGCCGGTAATTTCGTTGTTGTCAAAATCCTGTCGCGACGGAAAACGACGCCGAGGATAACAATGAAGGCGGTTCTTGAGTAGGAAACACGAAAACAATGTAAATAGAGTTTTGATATTTTGATATTACGTTACAAGCTATCACACTTTTGTATTTTTTTGTATTTTGTATTGTATTCTGAACATTTCGTGCAGTATGGAATTTTCATCATCAAAAATTATTAATATTAACCTTAACCCCTGTTACGACCCTCTAAACTCTGCACAAAGTGTATTATTGCGTCCTGTTGATTACATTTAATGAATTTATGAAGGCACACAGAGCACAGCTGTGTTTTACTAAGAAGGACAATCCTGTGAATTTCTGGATGAGGATCAGCAGGATCTAAGGGTTGTAATGTGTGTGTACCCACTTTAAACTTAGGATTTAAGGGTTATGAAAATCTATATACTCACTATAATATTTGTTTAGTACAAAATATAGGATATGTTAAAAAAGTAGGCAACTCAATATACACGGCATCAAACATTTTTGGGTTAAGTTTGTAGAATTTAACCGGTAACACATGCTATGGTTCCAAATTCAAAATGGCGGCATACACGTATTTGGAACATGTGCACGTTGATGGCCATTGTTTGGCGTCAACGCCCACAAAACAAGAAAATACCGAAATGCAACTGGAACTTGAAATTGCAACAATGATGCCACTCGCAACTTGACTATCATTGCGTTAGGAACTTGCAGTACGTGCTGAATGCAAATGCACTAACATCCAACCAATATCTCTAACATCAGTAACAAACATCTCAAAAGCACGTAGCTCAAGACGATAAACAACAAACACAAAACAGAAATTCTGCACAGAAACTCAAAATTGCTTTGATCGACGTATCTATTGCGACTCGATGGTGTTTTTTAGTTTGTAGATAAATTATTAGTAATATTAGTAATAACGGTATCAAGTATTTGAGGTTAGGTAAAAATCAAAATGGCGTGGTGTACAGACAGTCACGAATATGAACTCTATACCCACGCGTGGGATTTCGTTCGTTCTTCATTCGTTGAGATTTCAAAGCCGCGCTTGCAGAATGTTCCTTCTTGCCTGGTGAAGATGATGCGAGCGTATAACATCCTATGCCGACGCGCCATGGAATTTTATTCACGATTGTGTTCTGATAAATAAGAAAACGCTAGAGTTGAATTTGAATCGTGCGTGGTTGTGTTCGTGCGCACTAGAGTCGGTGTGATATTCAGCGCTATTCAATTCAGCGTAGCGTTATACCGTGTTATGAGCACGGATGCGTGCTCGGTTGCATATCTCGCAATGCGATAGCATTGCATATTTTCTATTCTGTTCCCTGCAGAATAGAACGTTGGAGATAGCAAAACGTAGCGAAACCATGTGCAAACGCCAAAGCGTTGCGAATCTCTTGGAAAATAAAAATTTCAACTTTCAACTTATAACCTCAACCCTACGCTTCAAACGCAACCTAAATGTTGAACTCAAAGTGTTGCTTTGTTTTTTTGTTTTTACTTTTATCTTGTTCGTTTTACGGTTTTTTTCGTTTTTACGTTTCTGTTCTTGAAAAGAGCAAATATAAATTTGTTAGTAATGTTGGTTGTCTATCATTAAAATTGTACGGTCACCACTAACAGTTCTTAAGTTTTGTTTTTTATTTAGAATGCAAACCAAACAGGAAAAAGTACTTTCGAACTACGAAGAGCTCAAAAACATCCTGCCGCGCTCAGAGTTCAAACACAACGTGAAAACTTTTTTGTTTTGTGTGTGTTTTTTGTTGTTGTTGTTTGGGACGTTTTGCATTTTTACACGTAAAGTTAGTTTTAAACTTTTTACAGCAATGGCGTCGAAGTGAAACACTGAAACAGCCCACAAACTCGACGCACAGTCGGCATACAACACACTGTGTTACCGAAATGTGTTTTTTATTCGCTTTAGCACGCCGCTAGTTTTGCGTATCCTTTAGGCTACAAAACCCCCTTGGCTTTTTTTTTTGTGGCGGGGGGTGGTTGCATAGCAAGGCACTCTATAAAGATCGCCGCGCAAAGATTAAATAAAAAACTTTGCCGCGTCGTGCAAGGGCTGTAATTGTTGGCAAAGTTGGCGCATAATGTTCCGAAAGTCCGGCCGTTTCCAAACCATTTTGGATATCAAACGAGCGCGTGCGCTATCTCCAGCATTTCCTAAAGACGAGAACGACGACACTACGCGACACCGCGACGCCAAAAACCAAAAAATATTCATTCAACACAATTTCGTTTGTGCGATAAACTGCGATTCTTTTTTGTTCAGAACTTGAAAGGCTAGATTTAGGTCCGACAATAAATATTCGGTTGATATAAAAAAAAAAACAGTGCCAAAAATAATTCATTGCGTTTCGATGGATAGCGATACTGAACAGATACTGATATCATTTGCGAGATGTGAAAGGAGTAAAGGAGATAGAGGGAATCGAAGCAATTCATTGCCTGCGGTGGCAGTATCGCAAACCGAAGAGCTGTTAATGCTTCGACAATAAACCGGGCACGAATCGTTATGATTTATTGAAACGCGTCGATAAATGGGTATTGATGCCAAACGAAACTGGCGGCAATAGCGCCGAAAGCGGCAACCCACTATACTCGCAGCGCATTGATCGAAAAAAGATAACACAACATAACTAACGAAATGAATCACACTTTTTCCACAAAGCGCATTAAACGTTTTATGTTTAATCATTTAAAATTGCACACATTTGTAACTATGTTGCCGTATGTGGTCGTGTTTATTATTTTTTGTGCTCATTTACCCTCGAAACTAACCTAACATCTGTGCCATGATTTTCATTACGACGGACATCATCATTATCCGCACTTTTTTACGATGGGCTAAGACTTTATATATATAGGCTTGATGGTGATGGTCCTGATGTGGGCGAAGATCAAACGACGTTGCCCGGAAAATAATAAAAACCCAATGGCCCTTGAGGCATTTAACTTCACTTGGGAGTTTATTGAACGATGAAACGAAATGTCTCGCGCCATCAGATGTTGTTTATACTTTATACAAGTTTGTACAAGCAAACGGCAAAGCACCGGAATAAACGCGGCCATTTTGTTTTGTTTTATTCGCCAAACTCGACGAGATTTAGATTTTAATCAAAGTAAAGCAAACAAATGCAAACAAATATTCGCTTTGGTTATTTCACGATGAATTGGCGAAATGAGGGAAAACGTAGTGAAGGAAGGAACTCTTCATTACCTGGTTTTCCAATACTGTAATTTGAGTTTATTTATTAATCAATCATCGAATGGAGTATGAGTATGGGTAGAGATGAAATTCGAGGCAGAACCGGGATTTCAACGGGTTTTAAGTAAATCGAAAGCTTTAATGTTTCATAGATTTTAATATATTCCCAACACCTGGATATTTTGGACACAAGCTTTTTAATTAATGACAGATTAATGAATATTTGCTGTTTGCAATTAAAATTGTTAATCCTTAATCCCGAAGTTAATGAAACTATTTTAATAATAAAGTAAATAATTTCGTAGCACACTGGATGTGACCAAAAGTTAGGGAACAAACTTTTTTAATAATAAATCCTAACTCTAGAAACTTTAGATTTTTATACCTAACCCAACATTTTTCAACGTTATGGTGAACAAAAACATTATCGAAATTGTGTTTTAGTTTAAATTTATTTTGTTTGACATTTAACGTTTGAGGTTAGCTGTTAATCTGTTAAGGTTAAGTTGAAACTTAATAGTAGTAGGCAGCCAACAATACAAATTGGTGTAATACAAGTTTCATAGGTTAATAGCTTTATAAAAAATGAAGTTTGTAATATAAAACTTTGACACGTTAGTTTTTTTGTTTTGTTTCGCGTTGAGTAAATGAGTGTAAAAGGCAAAGTTCAATTTTCCACACAAAAGAAACTAATAAACGTGAAAAACCAGTATCGTACACACAAACGATGCGAATCAACACAAAACGCACAATAGAATTATCGATTTTGTGTCACACCTCGAATACTTTTACAGGTTCACATCCGTCGTGTAAATAAATAAGTGCGTAGAACTTAAGTCCGCTATAAGTTAAGATAACAATTATTGGCTTGACGGAAATTTAATTTGAGCACCACTTTAAAAATCACTAAAGTTATTGATGATAATCGATTAGTTGTTTTTTTTTCGTTATAGTTTAGTTTAGTACAAAGGTACTCGTAAGTGTAAATTATTAACGTAAAAAACAGCAAATGCAAGGACTTGAGGACTAGAGTCCGACATAGTCTTGAGAAAATGTTGAGGGAGAAAAAATGTGGTGTCATTATGAACGCGCGCAACGAGTTGGTAATGGAAAACGTGAGACCGTGAGACGTCTAACTAGCACTTTGGAAACGTGTTCCAATTATATTCTCACTCGCCTCGTCGGTCGGCCAGGACGACAGGCAGTAAACTAGCTCGGTTGGTGCTGCAGGGCTGCTCCTTCCTGCACTGCTGTTTTTCGTGTCTTTCAAGTTTGTTACTCTCGCATGTCACTCGGTCCTTCGTGTCTTGTTGCGGTTCCTGACATCGAGGCGTCGAGACGATAAAATACGCTATAATGTAAAACCGGAACTGGGAACTTCATAAGCGAAGCAAATAAATAAGTCGATTTTTTGCTGTAGTAATCAACGAAATAAATTGAATAAAATCACTATTTCCACAAAAGTTTTATGAGCTACCAAAACATTTGTAATTTGTCAAATTGTGCTAGGTTTTGGAGGGAAAACAAAGACTAATTTTTTTGTGGTTTTTGTGCGTACAAATCTATTAACTTGGCTTTGTGAACTAGGGGTTTAACGATTTCTTGTTTTCTTATTGGGTAGCTTTGGGTGCATTTAAGGTTTTAACACAAGAGGCAAAAAAAGCAGCGACAAAGCAGGAAAACGACGCGTGCTAATGACTCAAAAGAAAGGAACGACGTCGAGCAACGAAAAGCCAGAAAAAGGAAATCTTTAGGATTCGTAAATCGTTTTCTAATCGTAAAACTGTACGCGCTTTATATACGAGACAGACTGAAAGTCTGGAAGTGAGGAAAACGGGAAATTCAGAGACTTGAAATTTTGTTGGCAAACAACGTTTTTTTGATTTTTTGTTTTCCCACTAAACACAAAAGCTTTGTTTTTTTTATTTACAGTTTTTGATGTAAAACTTATAAGTTTTGGTATTGCCAACCAATTAAATGTTCAATGCAATAAACCGAGTAAACTACATCGTAGTAGAGTAATTGCATTTCTAGTTAAGTTTGCATTGAAGCCGGGCAGTAGTTAAATGATGGTCCACTTGTTGGAAACACTGTTTGCGCGTTTTGAGGCTGTCTGTGCACAGGCTGCCGACTGCCGAAAGCCAGATTGCTTCATTTCGTACATCACTGGTAGTAGCAGAAGGAAGAGGCAGCGCGCGTTGTTCGATAGAATTTCGATTGAAATTCGAACGTCCGTAGGGCTGGACTACTAGACGTGCAGGACTATCAGGACTTTCGATGGTTGTGTGCGTTTGTAGCTAGCTGGGAAACTCGGGACTAATGAAATTTCGATTTAAATTCATTTCACTGCTCGTTTCTCGGTGTGTTATCGCACTTTCTAGTTGTTTTCAACTTCTTTCTATTCTTTCATTAAATTGTGCGCTTTGCAATCAACGTCAAGTCAACGATTGCTCTTTGTACTCGTCTCACAACGCACATGCAAGCAAAACAAAGATAATGTGTGGTAAATGTTATGAGTTATAATGTTATGAAACTGGAACTATTTATTGCTTTGTCAGAAATTGATAGCTTAGATTGATGTGGTTTAGTTTTTATCCTTTGTTCGTTTTGTTTGCTATATAAGTCGACTGGGCAGACAAATCGCTTCATTGTTTGGTGATTACCACTCTTTTTTATTCTTGTGTCTCGAATCGTAATCGCTTTATTAACGCCGGGTATAAAATTGAGCGCGTTGTGAACTATTTCCTGCTGCAAGTGCAGTGGCAATATGCAGTGTGTTAAAGTGTTATCAATGTTATCATTATCATATTCAATATGTGGTTAAAGCTAGACGTGTGATATCTAAATCGGCATCTAAACGGGCTATAAAATGCATTTCCCAGTAAGAGTTTTCCTTTTCCGGATTGTAGCGCGCGCGCCTGAACGCCAGACCTATTCAAGGTGAATTCGGAATTTTGTTCCTGCGACGTAAATTTCAAGTGGTACTTGGTTGCGCTAGTGTTGGTGCCTAGCTAGAACAAGAAGTGAACGTATTGTGTCCGGAACTCGAGTTGGTCCTGCGCGTCCTGCCGGCGTGTTTGCACGGCGTGTGAGAGCAATTTCCCGCCTTCCGGACCGAAGAGAAATGTTCAATTGCTCCCACCGACGCCGAGCCGAGTTTCCAGATAGTAGAACTCAAAAACCTACAAAACCATAGCTTGGTTAGGACTGGTCTGGTCTGGAGTAGGGAGTCTCTCCCGAACATTCGTTGTCTTATTTTATCACCGGCACACAATTTGCCAGGTTTCCAGTTTCCCAGGTTGCGAATGTTTTCTACAAAACAAAAGCCTCCAAATTTCGAAACGTAGACATTGTTATTGCACATTTACGTATTATTGGACACACGCAACTTTTCGAGACAAAAAAGGTTACACACGAAAATCAAGATAAAAGCTTATTGTCGTTTTTAGCTGGGGATTTTAGGTCGGGAGCCCACCCAGTGTTTTTGTTTGCGGTTTTGTCCTGACTGACTGCATTTTGCAGACTTCAGACTTGGAACCTTAAAGCCTGGTCTTGCCTTATCCGAATAATATTTTTCCTGCTTTATGCAACGTTCTTTATGCCTAGCGTTCAACCGCAACGTTTTTCGTTTAGGTTTACTGGCAAATGGCACAGGCAATGGCAGCGAATTCACCTCAAGTTTACGATTTGCAACTCGCAAGGTGTTTCTTGCACATAATTCTCTTGTGCATTGTGTTTTTACGGCTCGCCAGCGACAAAGCTATGCTTTTTGGGACGTTTGCGTGACGTTGAAGATATGAAAATGTTGTGACTTGAAAGTTTACTGTTTAATTTTAAATGTTTTACGGTGCGCTTAATTGGTTGGCTTGTGATGCTTTATTTTTAATTTAATGTTATTGGTATCTGTAGGAAAATGAGGCGTGTAATAAAATTGTCAGCGTTCGTGTGAAAAGCGGGCGTTAGTGTACTAACTTTGGATGGGTTGGGAGAGGGCGAAATCTCATAGGGGAGTCGGAATTTAATTTAATCTTAATTACAGTGTATATAAATCTCTCCGTTTTGCGTTGATTCGCAGCGGCATCTCGCCGAGATTTCATTACGATGACAATGCGCTGGAGTCTAGACCCAAACACACCCCACCTTGGTTTTGAATGGAAACACAATGTTTCCAGGATCACATGTTGACATGATGTTTCCCCTATGTGTGTGTCACTTTTCGATGTTAATAAAATGATTCATTCGATTAATGAAAGCAATTCGAACTAAATTTTTCTAACGTTATCTTTATTTGTTCCAGATGGAATACTAAACATTGATCTGGTGTTTGATCGAAGAAAATGGCGTCTCGTTTAACGATACCACTCTTTCTGGCAGCGTGCGCGTTTGTGTTGCTTCCGGTACGTGTGAGTACGGATTGGACAACAGAGTGCAACAAGTGTAAATGCGTTTGGTCAAGCGGTAAAAAGTCTGCGGACTGTCGAAATCTGCGCTTCAGTGCGATTCCTAATGACCTTAGTAAGGAGTTGCGAGAGATTGACTTCTCTAACAATCCTTTATACGAACTTCGACCACGAGAATTTGACGATGCTGGACTTCAAAATGTCCACAAACTGAAGCTAGCAAATTGTAGCATTGAAAATGTTGACTCAAGCGCGTTCGGTGGTCTTAAACTAGTCATCGAGTTGGACTTATCGAACAATAACATTAAAAAGTTAGATAATACTGTTTTTAAAGACACTATCAAACTAAGGATCTTATATTTGTCCAACAATAAACTTCGTCAGCTTGGGAGCAACATGTTTCCGAACATGACACATCTACAACGGATTCATTTAGATGACAACAGATTAGAAGTCATTAGTGAAGAAGTTTTTGGGACTAAATGTCCCATAACACATTTATCACTGGAAAACAACCGGTTAACTTATTTGGGACCTAGCATCACGGACAGAATGCCTAAGCTAAGCAGTATCAACTTAGGTGGAAATCCTTGGATGTGTGATTGTAAACTTGAGTCCTTCAGAAAGTTGGCATTGGAAAGTAACTGGATTACCCAACCAATTGAGTGTCACTTACCTGAACGTCTTAAAGGAAGAAAGTGGGCTGACGAGAGTGTGATTTTTGCTTGTGAACCTAAAATAGTGGAACCATCTCCAAGTGCTGTTTTAGAAATTGACAGTGTGAACTACACAATTCCTTGTAAGGTTGAAGGTGATCCACGTCCTTCTGTAGTTTGGATTTCTAACGGCAGAAATGTTGATACGCACCGAAATGGACAAAAGTACCATATTTCTAGTTCTCAAGATTGGCCGTATTGGGATAACTTGACCATCATCAGCGTGAGTTATCGGGATCGTGGAGAGTATAAATGTATTGCTACAAATCCTGCTGGGTCTGATGAAAGGAACGTTACGGTCTATCTGCGGGGCACTGATTATTTGGGTGGTGGTACTTTGTCGTCCACTTCAATGTCCAACACTATGCTCTTGATTATTCTCCTGGCTGCAGGTGCGATTGTGTTACTTGTAGTGATCATGTTGCTCATTTGTTGTTGCTGCAAACGCACTGATAACCGAGAACGTTTGACGAAGAACCATCCCAAGGAGATGCAGGAGTTCATCAGCAATAATCCCGAGGGACTGCGCGATGACGTGCGGATTACTAATGTTAATCCTGTTTCCAAACCGCCGAGACAGCACTCAGTTCCCACTTCGGTCATTAGTGGCGGGACTGAAGTAAGCGACGTAAAGACTAAACTCATCGACGATGAGTCCATTTACAGTAAGTTATTTGTTCTTCTGAATTGGTGAAAAAATAAATCTAATTTTTTCCTTTTTTAGATGGTGATGAAGACATGAAGTTATACGATTATCTTGAATTAAAAGCACCAAAAAGGAACCCGATTGTTGAAGATTACAAAACTGATCATTATCCTCCTGATTTGTTGTCTTTCCCACCGAGGGTCACTCATCAAGTTTCGCCAGCTGGAAGTTCGGCTTCAACAGTTGCTGATACAACGAGGTTGCCGCACCATGGAATGCATTCGCCGATCCATAGTCCATCTTTTGATCATTCTAGCAGTCTCTACAGAACCTTGCCCTATTCCAGATCGCACTCACCATTTGCATCAAATCATATTCAACCGATGGCGAGAGTTTCTCGACCTGGTGCATATGTGACTATCCCAAGACGACCTCGTTCTAGCTGGAGTAGTGAACCTCCTAATATGCCAGAAGTGGGAGAACCTCTTTATGACAATCTGGGACTACGTACAACAGCTAAAGGTGCATCAGCTCTTTCCCTCAACAAACTGGATATGACTTCTCCAGTCGGAACACCGACGCGTACGGCACGGCCTATTGTTCCGTTGCTTTCCCCTCAACCCTGTGATACCATCGCCGAGCACGAGTCTCCACCACGTGCCATGACCGCATCAACATTACCACGTAATCTAGCCGCACACCGCGCGTTAAGTCCTAACTTTGACTTACGTGGCTCATGGGCTCGTAGTTCGGACGCCGATTCGCGCCGCGATTCCACCGCATCCCTCATTCCTTCCGACGGCAAATCGCCTAAAATACCACCGCGCCCACCACCAAAGCCTAAGAAGCGCGTCTCCACTGGACCTCTCTTCGAGGACGAGGGCGAGGACGGCACCGAGGTGTGAGAATGGCTTTTGCTAGTGCTCACTCGGGCACTGGTCGTGTAACATGTAAGAGACGCTAAACTGTTGGTGCTACCAGATTCACACATACACAGTGCGGACCAATAACGGATAGAACAATCGAACCGTGTTCACTTACGATAATCACAGGGTTTATAGCACGAATAGCTTGTATATAACATGCGAACGAACGGAACGATGCGGTCAGAACGCGAAGGAACGTTGATTGTGCCTTACATGTAAATTACGACTCGTTTCATTCGGCGAACTTCACCACTGTTCTTCTCACGTACGACATAGCTCAGTACTGCTTCTGTTCTTTGCATCTATGAGATGTGCGAACACAGAAGACACTCGACACTAGTACCTCGGGCTTCCAGTTGATGTTTTCGGACTACACTTGCGTATACCTATACTGATCTAAACGTACATTAGCGAAATCTAAACTAAACCGAACTCGTAAACGAGCGTCTTATTTATTTTGTACTTTTATATTGATAAAGACTAACTAGTTTGCTGGAAAAAGAGAAGTTGAGCCATCTAAACTTGTTATTGTCAACTCGACGATGAGGACAATCGAGCTGCAAACACTGATCTCTTATGTTAGCGTTTAAGATTAGGAGTAAGACGAAGCAACAATCCGCAGTTCAGTATTATAGAGAAAATCAGTTGGCGGTGGTAATTAATGTGATACTTCAGAATGAACTCATCCTAAATGGCCAAACCCTGTAAACAGTTTGCCACGTCATAAGTTCATTGTGGGTAAATGTTAACTTGTAATGTTGTGTCCATTGTTGTGTCTCACACACGACGCTCAACAGAGTTTGTATATAATGTTGACGACAGTGGACACACCAAGTGCATTGTACGGAGCATTGATTATCACACGCAAACTGTAGTAACGTGTAATTAATTAACGATAATTTGAAATGTGTGCTCTCTCTAGCTCTGATTTCATACATAAAATGTATCATTCGATCAAAACATTCTGTAAATATCGCCAATCTTCAAACAAGCACATGATGAACATTTGTAAAGCTGCAAAAATTGACACTAAACAATTTTATTACTCTGAACCATGATACTGTAAAATTTTGTACAGATGTACAAATTTCTTCTTGACATAGTTAAAATGAAAGGCTTTTCGGTGTTATACATTTATACATTTTCAATATCAAAATTTTGCCATCAACGTAAAGCCTGACCCAAGCAGTAAATTACAAATAATTATAAAACTCGATTCAAACGAATAACAACGGCTTGTATAAAATATTATAGTATCTATTATATCAAAAATAATGTACATATTCCTATTTTCTAAATAATTGTATAATGAATTACGTTAATTTGAATTACGATAGATAATAATGCTACATGTATATGTTTTATTGTCAAGAAAACATGATATATATAATCAAATTGCAGTGATTATTTATTTGCTTTTATTTTAACATTAAAACTATTTCATTTTAGCTTTCATAAATTACGTGGCGCTACCTAGTGGCGAGTAACACTAGACAGCGCTACATTCTGTGTTACAAAAATTATAGGAATCTGCATTCGTTACAGGAACCTGCATTTGTTAGTTACAGTACCCGCCACTAGATGACGCCACCACTATTTGTAGTTTGTATTTCCATATACATTTTATATAGAGGAAAAAAGTAAAAGTTACGAGAAAACTATAAGTTTAAATTGCATGTCTACATTACTTTTAGCACTGGCAACAATCTCCATTACTTTGTTTTGTACATTTGCAACTTTTAATTTTCCGACCAAAAATGTATCAAGGCTAACCCCTTGCTACTTTTTTCCTCTAATTATAATAATTATATTTGCTTACATTGTGTGCAGAATTATTTATTCTTGGGATTTCAATAATAATTTTTGGATTTTTGTCTTTAAGAAATGTATTATATTAAACTTATGCGTTTTTTTAAATTTTGCATATCCTATTTGTTGTTTACAGGTTAATATATGTTGTATTGCATTTGGTTGATACATTTTGGTAAGTTGGTAGGCTTAAGTTATGTATTTTTAATGCAAACAGTACGAAGCTGAATGGCTTAATGTATAAGGAGTTTGCCTTTCACCCAGGCGACACGGGTTCAATACCCAGCGGGGTAGAGTTTAATTTTTAGGATAAAAAAAATTCTAGAATATAATTCAGAAATAAATGGTAAATTAAAATTACACACAAAAGTGTGTACGGTTGGTGGAATACATATGGAAAATATATCAGCAATAACTAGAAAGGAAAAGA
>JARJDS010044401.1:0-26107 GCA_030264155.1 Atheta pasadenae
ACTTGGTGCTACTTCGCGAGAGTGTGGAGCAGGCATTATGCCTGCTCCACACCCTCGGGGAGCAAAGTCGGTAACTTGCTCGTCTAAATAGCACGAGGCGAAGAGCTGGCGTCTTCACTCTCGCGAGCACCTCAGTACCATGAGTGACACCAATCCTCGTTTTCTTTGATTCGGGACAAAAAACCGCCTCTAGAGCCAAGTCGCACGAGGCGAATAAAAATCGCAAGAGGCGAGCCGAAGTTCGCCTCCTCACTCTCGTTACTCGCCCAACTTGGTGCTACTTCGCGAGAGTGTGGAGCAGGCATTAGACTTATTCACCCACAGACAGACAGACAGACTCCGTTTAGATCAGTTCTTATTATAAAACGTTTATTTAACTTTTACCATAACGCTTTTTGTGTCGTATTATCTTTATTTAAAAGTCGCATAAGTTTTGTTTTATATATAAACATAAAAGTCAATCTCTTAGATTTGAGGATTAGTAAGTAATTTAAAATTTCGAATTATCCACTCTAACAAACACTCTAAAGTAAAGATCTTTTAAGCTGTTGAGCTGATGGTTATCCATAATATGCAAAGTAACACTAACCCTAACCTCTACAATGAAAACCACCCTCAACTACCACCGAGTACCTTTATCAGATGCACACGATAACAATTTGTGGAATTTAGCAGGTATGTCAACTTTTTCATTCTTTATTTTGGACAACTCAACGATTGTTGGGAAGTACAAACAAACGGATATAGATATCTTGTCATTTTAACTGAAGCCTCAATAGTTAAGTCATAGGTAAGTTAGGTAAACATGTCCAAACAAACAATTACCAACGGACACGTACACAAAAATTAATAGAATACACCATTATCTGCTTGTGAAAGAAACTGTTAAGAAAATATTTATGCCGGGAATAGTTTACCGTGATTGACAGGAGTCATCGTATTCTCCATAAAAATGTTGGTTTTTCTAACTTTACAAACATTTTTGAAAGAATTTGATGATTGTAGAAATTCAAATGTTATAAGCGTAAAATGTTTGCATTCTATTTATAGAAATGTTGTATTGATTGTAATGATTGTGTTGATGAATAATCAGGTATTAAGTAAATAAACACAAACATTGATATCTTTGAACCTGTGTTTGTTCCACTAAGCTAGATAAGTCATAATTGGTGTACATCACATTGTGCAGATAGTGAGTTAGGTGAGCTGGTGCCACTGGTATAATGAACCTTGGTTATCTTTCTAACGAGTACCAGACTAATAATGTTATTAGGACAATATATAGATATTGAATATATTTGTCTACCTGTCTACTTAAATGTTTGTAATGTGAAATGTGTAACGATTACAACCTATTTGCTATATTTGGAAATGCGTTCCGTCAACAATAATACAATTTACTAATTGATATAATTATGGTTTCAATTATTGTATATAAGGTATTTTGGATTTATACGTTATGGTTTTACAATATAAAAAACAAATATTAGCGCCATGACGACGATTGGCAATTTGCGGACTTGGATGAGCAATCTTTCAATTTGAGGATAGATCAGGAAGTAAGTCCTCTTCATATTCCTGCCTACGTTTTCCAATCAGCGCTTTGCATTTCAACATAACCTTTAAAGATACGCATGCGTAATAGTTTACCTCTCATTGCCTCTCATCTTTAAGTCTTTTTTAGGTTATATGTAGGTTATACAGTAGTATCTCTATATACGAGTTTAATTCGTTCCGTAACTTTGCTCGTATGTCAAATTGCTTGTGCCTCAATGCATCATGTTGCACCGCGACATCTTCATTCCCATCTCAATGAAAAATAGGTACATACAACGCTTGCTGTTGTGTGCCGTATATTGAAGCATTCGTATCTCGAGGTGTCACTGTATTGGTGGATAATGTTTGCTATATTTAGTTTAGTTTAAGTTAAAACGTAAATAATTTTTTAGATTGTAGCTTGTTAAAATACGATAGTAATAGTTAAATTAATTCAAGACAATTTATCATCTTTGCTAACGGAACGAAACATAATATTATTTTTTTATTCGTTTCTAATTTATTGTTGTTGATTGCATTAATGTTAATTTTATATTAATTCTCAGTGAATATTATTAATGCAAATTTACTTATTTAATATGACCTGCTATGAACTACTATCTAATAATATTTCTGTAATTCAATGACGAAAGCAAACAAAATATTAACAAAAAATTGAAAAATGTATTTGTAATGCAATATTTATAATTAATTGAATTCTATTTAATGTCTATGTACATGTTTACCTAGATTATCACGTCGTTAACTTTACGTATGTTAATTATAACGTTTGAATTCTAAAATCAAACAATGTTTAATTTAAATATATGTATATTTAAATATTTAATTCGGTTGGTTAATTTTACGTTTGGTCGTGTACTCAACCACCGAAACAAACGCAACAAATTGACTTGAAGTAAAACATTTTTTAGTTTTTACACAATTAAAGATAACTAATATGTAAATTATATTAAATGTAAATTATCATTTAACACGTATTGTATTACTAAGCATTAATAAATTTAAATATTTAAAAATTAATTGTTGATACAAAAATAAATTACGAATATTCTAAACTATAGAATTTTTTTATGAAACGTTCAATACACACTTCAAAACTTGATATTTACCTAAATTTAACGTTGTATTGTCGTAATTTGTGAATGAAAATTTAAATTGTGAATGTCCAAATTCCAATTTGACGTTTGTCCTCTCTCCCATTGACTGTATCACTGACATCTTAACTTTTAAATCAGAAAATGTTCAAAACTATTAGAAAATTTTAAAGAATCAAAAACGTTAAATGTGTATTGAAGTATTATTTTTTAACAAACAAGGAAACAAATATATTCTGACGAACCAAACGAAATATTCCAAACCCCATGGGGGCATTGCTGCACCAGTGTCAGCCATTTCAGCCCTTCTCATTCCGAAGGCGACAGCCACACAAGACACAAGAGACAAGAGGCAAGAAGCAAATGCCAGCAACTCTTTGACAGGCGTACACAGTGACTTCTTGTAACTTGTCTTTTCACTATCTGATATAATGCAACGAGTTACAAGTTCATTTCTGAAATATAATGAATTTGTTAGTTAATAATGTTATATTGTTCTCAGAATTAATATTTATTAAGACAAACTTCAAAATTCTCTGTTTAGAAATTTGTTGTTTAAGAATAATGATGTCGTACACATCTGCTATTGCATTTATCTGAGTGTGGAAACTATCACTACACTACTTGTTACTAATTAACCATCAAATCGTTGATGTTATTTTGTTGGATAATATTTACAGTTAAAACAAGACATTTCTAATTAGGTATATGTCGTGGTAGGACCTATGAGTAAACAAGAAACAAAAGAAATTAACAAATGTTTTCTATAAACGCTCTATATCAACAGTATCGATTCGTTGGTTTCTTGCCTTCAAATAAAGTATGATGTCCAAAACCACACATTGCGATATGTTGTTTTTTTTCTTATTTTATCATGAGATTTTGAATACGTCTAAAAACAAAAATAATAACTAAAAGAAGCTAGAACGCAGTTTATTTGCAACTCTAAACTGATTTATTTAAGTCGATAAAAGAGATTAATTAACTAGATCATCATTTAAACGTGCCTATTTTAAACAACACACGTTAGAGAAAACCGTAAATATAAACACGCTATATTTCTTAATTCAATTAACATTTATACATCAAATGTAACCTAAATTCTACATTTCTTTAATTCTTTCGTTAAATACTAATTTTATTAATGGCACTAATTGTTCCAAACACATTTAAATTAATAGAAACGTAAATTACAAACACACAACGCCGGATTATTTCGAGTATTTGAATGTAAATGTAAAGGAAACAATTATGCATCTAATAAGCCACCCTCACAAAGCGGGACTAACGCACAACGCGTGTTTGAATATTAAATGTCTAAAAACCACCACACACACACAAACACTAACAAAACCACCCTTTAATACCGTAGAGTAAAAAATAGTGAATGGCAGTGTTGATGATATCTTTCAAAGTCTCGCACGTCGTATTACTTATCAACTTATCTAAAATCAGCTTATAGAATTAAATGGCATGTTGCTTTACCCCGAAAAAGTAAAAAAACTTAACTAAATTAACATTTAGTTGTGATATTTAAACTTATGAAGTTTTAACTTACATTTTTGATACACTTTGTATTGGAACAAAAGTTGTGTATTCGATAACAATCAACCTGATGTTGGTGGTAGTAGTGGCAGCTTGTTGGCGCTTTGGAGGCGGCACTGGGTGTAAATGTAAAGTGTCTCAATGTCTCAAATGTCAGTCGTTCGCGTTAACGTATATCCGACAGCATTATCTTCGCCCATCAGATAACACACGAATATCTATTCTAAGTGAAATGTAAAATGGTGTAAACGCTAAAAAGGTGTCTTATAAACAAAAAACAAACGAAGCATTACATCAACATGGCCTTGATATTTACTAAAAAACAAAATGTAACAAACAATTGATTTGCTAGAATTTGCCATATGTTGTTTTGTTTCTGTGTCGTAAATAAAAAAAGAACAAATTATGTTTTATTTAATTTATGCATACAAAGTAAACAAAAAACAAAACAATTATCTTTGACTGCATTAATTGTAGGGGATTTGTGGAGTAACGAATGGTGGTGCAAGCTTACGCGACCACCAATACTAAATCCGCAGCGGATGCTGTGTTCCATTTCTCTGGAGCGGTTCACACCAGAGTAACTCTTAGGGCACGCCCCGATATAAAGCGCCACCCTTCTCTGGTGTATGTGCCGGAGTGAGGTGAAACGACCAAGCGCGCAACTCGAACTCCGCCTGTTTCACGCGCTTTTGAAACCTTGGCGTTGAAGGCGGCGGCAGCGACTGCCGAACGCCACGACCACATCGTGCACACACACTGTTCGAGCGACACACGCTTGTTTCGTTGTGCGACCAAAAACGTGTTTCATACTACATTAACTACAAAACACGGTGTTATCTCTCGACAAACGTCAAAGCGACGGTGTACCAGTTTCGTGCGAGACGGTGGCAGACATTGACTTGCGAGGTTCGAATAATAATTAGGAACAATTGGAATTAAAAACAAAGTTTAATGTTTAGTGCGTGAAGTGACTTAAGAAGAAGAGTGTTCAGTTATAAAGATGATGATGATGGACGTTGGGATGTACGGCCACGGTACCAATCTACAACCAAGCGCACCATCATCTGGATATGCCCCGCACCATCATCCACATCAAACCGATGCGTATTATAACTATCCGGCTGATCCTTGTGGGCAAAGCCATCAGATAGCAGCGACACCTTCAACGTATGGAACTTATCATCACTATGAAGATTCCTCGTACCATTATGTGGATACTTTAACCCAGGAAGCTCCACCAAGTCCCCAACATGATATTTACTCGTACAATCACCATAACCATGCACATGCAAACCATTCCCATTCGCATTCCCATTCCCATGTTACTAATGCCCAAACGCAACCTGTAAACCCTGGTTTGGATGCTACACCCAATCCTCCTAATATAATTTCCACTGATACTGGGTTATCCTATACCAATTTAGATTATGGGAATTCTAATTCTTCAAACGCTTCTTCATTGTATCAAGGAGCTCCCGCTGGTTATGAGTATTCTAGAGAGACGCATAGGTCCGAGGGTCTCATCCTAAGACCTCACCAGTTACACCAACACGATGGTCATTTCGAATCTAATGTTGGGGGGAATATTGGAGTTAACGTTGGTGGTGTGGTTAGTAACGTTCCTGAGGTGTATTTGAATCAATGTTTAGATGGGTCTGTGGATTACCATCAACAACACAGTATAGGTAGATTGGGAGGGTACAAAGATGATGAGAGGCATCACATGAGACAACATGTACTTATGCAGCATCATGCTGGATCGTTAAGTATTCCCAGCCAACAAACGCAAGGACAACAACAACAACAAGGACTACAAAATCATTCGGCACTACCAACGTATAAATGGATGCAAGTTAAAAGAAATGTACCAAAACCTGGTAAGTATTTTATAATAAAATTAAATACGAGCACAAACAAAAGATGTTCTCTTCTGCCCAATATCTATAACGAAACAATTGATAA
The DNA here is from genome assembly GCA_030264155.1 of Atheta pasadenae. Taxonomy (NCBI): domain Eukaryota; kingdom Metazoa; phylum Arthropoda; class Insecta; order Coleoptera; family Staphylinidae; genus Atheta; species Atheta pasadenae. The sequence goes on from JARJDS010044401.1 coordinate 6,162, forward strand.
ACTGCGGTCGAACAAAGGTTGTTTAGTTCTTTATCTAGATTACGTGCATTTGATGATAGTTATTCAACTGTTTCTTTGTTTTTCTAACAAAAAAACATATTTTTTGTTTGTTTTGACAGTGTTTTGTTTTTGTTTGGAATTAAGAAAACAAAGTTGAAATTCTAAGTTATTTTTTTGTTTTATTCTGTTTTGACCCAAACGAAACAAAACACGCAAACCTTTGAGTGCTTTACTAGCACTGAAAACAAAAACGTGTACGAACTTAATATGTGGTGTGTGTGTATTGAAACAGAAACTTAATACTAGTAACCCTCAGCGGGCGCAATATTATGTCACAAGTCGCAACTCGTGAGCACACGACACACGCGGTGCGATCAAAGCGATAGGTTTGTGAGTTTGGGGCCAACTACCAAAATATTGTTACATTTAATTTACCCTATCACAAATAGTTTTCTTTATGAAACCCATAAAACATAACCTAAGTGTGTGGTACAAAAAAATTCTAACCTAAAACTATAACCTATAAAACATTCCAAAATTTAGGTGTTGCTTTGTCTATTTGATTTGTTTGTTTGCTAAAAAGTAGCATTGAACATTTGCCTCCCAGATTGTCTGACAATCGTCGGGTAACGATGAGGTTAAGTGGTTTTGATGATAAGTAAATCGTTGATTGCAACACGTCGATTTTTTCGACACACAACTCCCGAATTTTAAGTGAAACGACTGATGCAATTACAAGTGTATCGTACCTAGATACATAGATTCCTAGATAGGTACGTGATACACAAAACGTTATCATTTAATCAGTTGATAACTGTGTTTCTATAAATTGGAATAAATCTAAGAAATTTACTCATAGAGATAAGTTTTTATGTTAGTTTGCCGTTAAATTTTTAATAACAGATGTTTTTAAAATTTTCTATGTTATAGTTTTTTTTTGTTATAAAAAACTAAAGTTTCGTTTTTTGTTTTGGGATTTGGTGATAATTTTGTTTATAATAAAATCTAGTTTAGTGTCTTTTCGTTCTAAAATTTTAAAAATGCTCAATACCGTTTAAACAAAAGTGGTGCCCTCTATGAAAAAAATGATACCAAGATAAATTATAGCAGCACTATTTTTGTGCAATTATAAAGATGATATAAATATTTGTTGATAATTTTATTAAAAATATCAGTTTTGGTGTTTCTGTACACCAAATGGCTATATAGTGTTTATATATTTTTATATATTTTTCTAAATAAATTAATAAGTTTAAATATAACAATTCAACAAATCAGAGACGTATCATGTTCTGATAACACACGTTTGATCCAATCAGTGATAATACCCACTCGACTAATTTTTGTTGAAATAATTATTACAAATAATGATTAATATCAACCAATTTGGATTAAATCAAAATTTTATCATTTCCTTATAACTGATCAAAGTTTAATGTCAAATGTTGCAATTGTTATTGCAATTTTATTTAAACAAATATTATTGCAGACTTTATACCAGCAATGTTTACTAAGTTGATACAATATTAATTTGATTGGTTTTATTGCAATTTGTATTAATATTTAAATGGGGCATGCAGAAAAACACGCATTTGCCAGACGATTGACAGTTTGGCGAGGCGTGTAAACTGTGTGCCAACAAAAAGCACATTTTATCCCTGCGTCGTCTCAGCGTCGCGACGGGGTGAAGCGACATCCAATCCACTTCGGTTTACATCCACTCACGTTGGTTGAGACAACAGTGGGGTGCAAGGGACGAGAGTCAACTCGATTTCGTCCGTCGCTTGTTTTATTTCTTTCTCAACGACGACGAGATGGTTTTTCATACATATTAGGTTGGCTGTAATTTGAAAAAGACGAGCGCGACTAGGAGACGGCAAACACAGCTGATCTTGAGTCAACAGCCGCGGAAAACCTTTAGGCATCTCATTATTTAAACAAACAAAATGCACATTTTATGTTTATATTCTTAGTTTTTTTTAAACTCAAATTATCAAGGAAATTAATTATATTGTTATTGTTCGAAATTCACGTAATTTATTCTTTATTTTCGGTTCGTGCGTTCAAAATTGTTGGTATTTGACTCAAAATAAAGTCAAGAAGGGTCGATGCGGCCATGTCGGGTTGTTTACTATTGTTTTAATGTGCAAACAGGGGGTGCACTCATCTCAGCAGTCAATGCGTAAAACAAACACAGATTACCTAATCCAATTCAAGCTTAAGTCAAGCATTCAAGCATACATTTATGTTTTCGAAATTTAAAAATATTAATATTTATTTTTACATTAACTTAAATCACTAATAATTATATAAGTGTGTAAAGGTTTTGTTACAAAAATATTAAAAAATCATTTAAATAAAATTATCAAAAATATTTATAATTGAAGTTGGCTCCATTTATAGCCTAAACATTGTATCTTGGTAACTTTATTGATAGATGGCACCACTTTTCTTGTAAGTGCTATTTATTAAAACATTGCTCAGTATTGCAATAAGGAAATTATGAAGATGAAACGCAATTCATAAAACCTCAATAAAAATAAATCTTTAAAGTTAAACCAATGCACCCAAGCGAGTAACACCAGTAATACCATTATTAACCATATTACACGTCAACCCCCGACAGTTTTGTTTGTGGGTAAAGCTAATGTCCCATGTCCCATGACCACTACCACCACCATCAAAAACCCTTCTCGTGCGTCAACTGTCGGGGCTGTCGTTTTAATAAACGACTCCAGGAAAGCTTTTAGTACACCTCGACACAACTAGCCACACTCTGTGTACTTCAGAACATTCACAAATTTACTTCGATCATTGCAACGATTTGGAACTTTACGATGTGATTACAAAATTTTAGTTTTGCCTATACACCCTGTGTGTAATTTTCGACGCCGTGTGCGTATTCGGACGCAATCAGCTCGCGTGCATCTGACATTTGGGCTTTGGCTGCGAGTTTTTCTCTCATTCCAATTTCCATTCTAATGCCCTCGCGGCCTTGGTAATTCTGCGTCCACGTCCAATTTCAATTCGAATCGCATGTCTTTCCCTTTTCTATTCAACAACAACTTCCCAAAGTTCTTGAGCACTCTTGTGCGGTAGGAAATTAATGGAAGAAAGTAATAGTCAGCTTTTATATTCGTTTTTATTAAGTCTATAGTATTTTGACATTAAATTTCATCATCATTGTGTTTTTATTACAAATTGGGTTTTCTTACAATGAATTGCAACTTCTCACCTCAACATTTTTTTGTATTAATTTTTAATATTTAATTACAGTTTAAATTAACACTTTTGTGTTTTAGTAATCTAATCATATTAAATATTAAAATTAGTAATAACTATTTCAAGGTTTAAGTGTCGATACTTGAAACTCTCACGCCATTATACTTACAAATTCTAAGAAAGAAGGATTATGAGATTATTGAGTACCTAATCGTCGAATCAATTAAAAACTTATTTTTAATTATTCAAATATTTAATGAGTTTGTATGTTTGGTTTATTTTCATCATTTGCTTGGATCTGATATCGGTCCATTGATATCCGTTATTCGGATGCTGTGTAGGGACATTTTGACATCGCATTTGGTTGGTTTGGTCTGATTGTGGTGTAGTACAATCACAAAGTTGAAGATACGAGCGTCGCGTTCTCGAAAGTGTCTGGTTATGTTGCGGTAATTGCGCGTCGGGATGAAGGTGTGAGTCTGGGGAGACATTCATTAATTTGTTGTGACAGCCCGGTGTTAACTACACGCTACGGTGGTAATTAGACTTGACGTGTTCAGGCGCGAGCGCGCTTTCAAACTGGCTGGAAGTCTTCTTCAACAAGGACCAACATTTTAAAGCATCATTACGTTTTATACACAAGTGATAAAACATTTTGGATAACATTTAAGATTTTAGAAGTATTTTGTGATATAATTGCACAGAAACTTATAAAAAAAACGTATTATTTTTTTAACAATTTAATGACTGGTGATGTTAACACCCTGTATATTAAGTTATTGGTTATTAATATCCAAAAATAATGATCAAATGTTGTTTGGTTCGTTCACTTAATTGAATTCTCTAAAAGTCTAGATGTCTTGTTGAATCGAGAAGATTTGAAGGACGAGGTAGAAAAAGCGAAGGTGTCACCGTTATGGCATGTCGATGTTGTCTTCTTGTCGTTGATGTGTTCATCGCACATGAACAACTTTAACTTTTAAAGCGGTTGTAGCTGAAGACCAGACTCGGTTGTTGGTTATGAAAAAGATGTGAAGATTCATTCAACCTTAAACACCAACCCACTGCTTATAACCTAAACTTAAAGGTTTTTGTCTTAAGTCAATTAGATTGGATATCGATATGTCCAATATACCTGTTAGCATTATTAAAGGTCTGGAGATATTAATGGTATTGAGTTATGGAGGTGCAGGTTCAGGTTTCAGTTCGGTTGAGTTTGTCAAGAGATAAAACACGAAAATAACTTGAAGAACTTGACGTCGATGACGGTAAAAATATTAAGTGAAAAAAAATTATGGAACATTTATTTAATACTTTTAGGTTAGCGTTGGTTTAGGTTATGTTTGATGTCTTAACCTAGTTTCAAACCCTCAAGTTGTTTTGGTAAAAATTCTTGATCGGAATTAAGTTCGCAAAGAAGTAAATCGTGTGGTTGGTTATTAATAGCGGCAGGCAATGCGGTCGTGGTGCTGTAAGTGGTGTGGCGGTTAAACCTGCTACTAAGTGAGAACGCAGGTAGCAGGATGTAGCAAAAGGTTGGCATTACCCTTAGCCACCCACTTACTATTCTCTCTCGCAAGCAGCGCATGAATGCGTGTCGTGACATGTAATCGAATTGCGTGCACTTTTCGAAACGCGAGCGAATATTAACAGAAACCGCCCCCCACACATAACATAACACCACTTTCACATCACTTACGTATGACTAAATCTACTAAGTGTTTATATAAAAATTAAAAAATAACTTTAATTAATTAATTATGTTGTTAAACAACGTCAAAACATAAAGTATTTTTAAGTTAAGTATTTTTAAGACCAATGATAATCATTATAACAACATTTTTAGTGTATTAAACTGAGAATAATTTATCTTATTAATTTTCTTTTGGTATATAGTATTTGTTGTGTAAGAATTGATATAATAGCAAAGACCAATCACTAAACTGAACAGATTTTTCAAATGAAAAGTAAAAATTTCTGCAATAAGATACAATTTTCTTTTAATATAAAACTAATATAAAAATGTACACTCTAATCTGTTAATCAAGTAATTAATATGCGCCATTTACCAACGTTTGACTCTTCAAACAAAACAAAAATGACAAAAATTAAAACTGAAAAAATACGATTCATGATAACAGCTATAAACGCAACGCATGAATATATAATTTGTATTTTTACGATGTTTGTCGTGTGTTCCTCCAACGATACGAATATTTATTGCGTTGTGTGCATGTGAAGATCTTTGTCGCCATTTGCTGTCAACCATATTGCAGTAGCGTCGACGCGTCAATGCAGACATTTGAAATTATCTTTATGAATCTTAAAATATAAATATTCTAAAAATATTATACACAATACAAACCATGACACATTAAATAAAACAAAATAGAAGTTTTGTGTAGTTTAGTGCCGTCGGCCATTTTGTTTTGTTTTAAAACAAACGCTTTCGGTTCCATCTTTTGGTTGTTTAGTTGTTCAGTTGTTTGGTCGTTGTTCAATTCATTTTGTGAGTTTTCGACGATGACAGCGTCGTCGAGGCCAGTTTTTCCTAAAAACTGGCAGTGGCAGCACTGCGGCTGTCAGTCCACAGACTCGAATTCAGTTTCCGTCGCGTGCTTGTGTTCTTATACTCTTGCCATCGCCAGAGAGCCCCTGAAGTGATCAATCCTGGCTGGTTAGACAGCCTCAACACCATCTGCATTCATGCTAGTAGCCCAGCCAAGAGCAGAAAAAAACACAACACATACAAACACACAATACAAGCAAACACAATATAAAAATCTAATGCAAGGATATTTTATTACAGGGTGTCTCAATTTTAAAAAATTACGTTAACTTCACATAACATAACCTCACATTTCAAGTAAACATAGGTACAACTTTAAAAAATTGATTATAATAACTAAAGTTTGTAACGCTCTGTATATATCTGTATCCGAATTCTTTTATCTTTCCCTCGTTATGCTGGAATATCTGAGAATGGCGAGAATCGTATAATATTATAATAATAATCAGCATCGTCGGTCGTCGACATGATGGCGGTTGGTAGCATGGAGCGCCATCAGCATCAGCACCAACATCAGCCTAATCAAATTCACTTAGGTACACGCACAAAAAGGAGGAGTGTTATATCTTTTTTGTTCCCTTTTGCTTTTATCAACCAACTGCCAACAGCCAGCAGCCAACAGCCGACCTCTTCATTTTCCAAGCTTTCTTTTTCATTACTTTCTTGCTCTTTCAAGGAATAACACGTTACCCAAAGTGGGGTGTATACATTAAGTCTGCAAGACATTAAACTCAAGTGAAGATTGATCAGAAATGTTATGTGAAATTAAATAAATTCAATATATTCAATTATTCTCTAAAATAAAACTTACACAACTTACAATTACATTCAAATATATATTTTGTTCAAGTTTATGTTAAAACTGATGTTTTGTTATGAATTTTTAGGTTATATAATCCAAATAATAAGCAGTAAATGAATGCTAACGAGTTTATTGAGAGTTTAGCTTAATTTCTATTTTAATTTCTTGGCGTTTTTATAACCATCATCAAATGTAGTTAGATAAATAATTGATTATTTGGTTGCATACATTAAAAATAATCAGCAGTAAATGTTGTTTTGTTTTTTTGTTTTCTTTTTCTAGTTTTAAGTTTTGAGTGTTGATTTTATTATTTTGACTAAAATTGGCACGCCGAACACAATAAGCAAGTTGAAGACGACGAAGACGAATCGGCCTGTCGCGATTGGATTAAGAAACGTGCGCGTATCAGCGAGTTTAGCGACGGAAATAACGACAAAAAGAAATGTGGATATATTTCTCTTGTACGAAGGGTAGTTTCTTCGAATTACTCTGTGTGAGTGTGTGTGAACGCGCGCTAATCAAGATCTAATCCGTCTTCCTTAAATCCTTAATGCAGCTGTAGCTCTACACAACGAAATAACTAAATAAAAAATTACTTAGACTTAGATGTAGACTTAGAATTTTTTGTTTAATTTTTTTTAAATAAAACTAAAAATAAAATGAATCCTTGTACCTGTACACATGAAGGTTGTGTAGCGTTAAAGTTTTATTAGTTTCTGCTCGTAGAAGTGGAAGTTTTCCAGTTTGATGTTTGGAAACGAGTACATGGCGCGTATACACGTGAAAAAGATTTTATCGAATTTGACATGGAACGAGCTGACACTTGCGACTGTTTCCGGCGGTGTTCGCGGCCTTATCCACCCGCCGCCGCTGCTGCATACGATGTGTGTTGTTCACGAAACGCCAGGAAGCAGGAGAAGTCCGCTCGAGCGAAAAAAAGGCAAAATACATCGGCCGACAAGCGCCAACAAACCACCTACTTTTGCTGAACATGTGAATGAAAAATAATAAATGCCGGAATAAATGAAAAAAATCGTGTGCAACGTCATCCTCACCATCTGATATTAACATGCATAGTGTATTTAGATAACGAGAAATGAATTTGCAAAAATTTTAGATTAAATTTAGGTTAGAACTACAAGTTTGGTTAGAAATGTGTAAGTTTAACGTCACAATTTATCCTAATTTAACAAAACGTGTTCAACCCTTTATTGCGACAGTTAGTTGTGACTTTGGGGCTTTATTAAGGGTGACGGTGAGCAAAGAACTATGAGGGTCAACAAATATTGCATGAAACGCAACTGGACACGAGTCAGATTAAACTAAGAGCAGATGTTCGGTCATTCGAACGTCCAAAACAGAAGTTGCAAATACACGTGATACAAGACAAATTATTTTAGACTTAAGCTTAAACCTAACCTAGAAAATAATTAATATGGTTTTATTGAAAATTCCAGGTCCAAAACCACCGACGCCAAACATAGATTATTCGCCAGTGCCGAGTATGTCCAGCGCCTCCACCAATTTGGAATTGCATCCAGCTACACGTTCGGCGTGTTTGTCCAATTCTTCAATGGGCGCTAGCATGCTAAGTCTAAACTGCCTGAACACTGGCCGCACAAACTTCACCAATAAACAACTGACAGAATTAGAGAAAGAGTTTCACTTTAATAAGTACTTGACGCGTGCACGCCGTATCGAAATTGCGTCTGCGTTGCAATTGAACGAAACGCAGGTTAAGATTTGGTTCCAAAATCGTCGTATGAAACAAAAGAAGCGCATGAAGGAAGGACTTATTCCAGCTGGTGATGCGCATGCGAACTCGCCTCAAGGTGAAGGCACGCAGGGCAGTAGTGAAAACAGTCGCGAATCGAATTAAAACAAAAAAAAACAAAACAAAATATTACAGAAAAACAATTGAATTAAACAAATGAAATACAAAGATAAAACTCGCCAAAGATACTATTACTATTAATACTAATTAATTAATTAGTCAAATGTTATTAATTAATTAATTAATTACGAAACTTAAAAATTCCTAAAAAGTGTGCTATTTTTTTTAAATTCTTCACAAAACTCAACTTTCATACATTTTTTGTTCCAAACTTTGTTTAAACAAATTTGAATTTAAAATTTTAAAAGAAAAAAGTTGTAAATTAATGTAATAATGTGTATTTTTATTTATATTTATTTAATTTAATTTAATTACATTAATTCAATTGAAAATATTAGAGACGAAACATCTACTTAACTTAAGTAAAGTTGCTTAACGTTGTTTTTTATCGTTTTAGTCGTAGTAGAGTCTAACAATTATTATATTTGTAAATATATTTGTAAATAACTAACTTAACTAAGCAACTAAGTAGTCTTAAGTAACTTAAGTAACTGTAAGTAACTTAAGTCAAATCTAGTTGCAACTTAAGCCTACTTAAGTCTACTGGTTCTACCGGATAATGAGTAATGAATAAAAAATATTGTGAAATCAATTTTTCAATTTAGAAAACAATTGAAAACAAATATCTAATATTTAAAAATGAAAAGAAACGTCTTCTGCGCATGCGCATTACAATGTTAATACATAAATCAATAATCATGTAGAGTTGCTCAGGGAAATACATATTATATTGATGTATTATAAATAAATATTAATAAGAATTATTTATGACTTTTTGATTATTTCCTACGCACTGATTTATTTTATTTATTGTTTTTTTTAACGATAATTTAAATGTTTAAAATTTGCATAAACATCAGCGACAACAGCGATCCTAACGATGTTTAAAAAAGTTAGTAAATCTTAACCTCAAAAGTTCTAATATTCTGATAATGAATGAAAATGATTATTGCAAATTACCCATTCTTAAATCCAAATACTTTCAACTTGTTTCAACTTAAATTGATTTGTTTTCTAATAAATGTTGTGGTAAAATTTGGTTATGCTTTCAAACATAACCTAAATGATGGTTTAAATCAAATATGTTGACATTAAAATAAAAACCAATAAATAAAAATTAAAATAATTATTGGCAGCAGCGCTCCATCCACATTCGACGTCAGTTTTCATAACCTCAACCATGCTGGCGTTGTTTTTGTTTGAACATGGCGACCGTCGTAGGTCGTCGTTGACATGCCGACAGAAGTAATCGTATTCGTTGAAAGATGATAACCGACTTGGCGTACGCTTGCATAAATATTGACGACGTTTTCTTTGCCAGACTTCTATCCATCTAAAATTGTAAGTTTTAATTTTAGGTTAGGTTAAGTTATGTTAGTTAAGTTCGATATTCTTACCCTAATTGACAATCACACGATAGTTTATTCTCATGCAACCATATATCTTTCAGAAAAGATCTGCGTGGTTGATTCGGTCTGCTAGCCGTTGATGGATTTTCAAAATGTTGCAATTGCCAGTTGTAATTTAATTCTACAGTAATATTCCTCACTCTGGGCATGTTTTGAAAAATATCCGATTGCACTCTACCCAAACTAGTGTTTCTTAAAGAAAAGTGTAAAACAGGACTTTGAATTCCCTAGAAAAACACCAAAACTTTAATGATAATTTGGTTGCCTATAGTTTAATGATAAATTTACCTGTAGAACATCGTTACTAAATGCGTGTAATCCCAAGCCTGAAAACGTTACATTTTTTAGTTTGGGAGGCATGTATCCATCCATTTCTTTCTGTAGATTAGTCTCCACCTCAACCTGGATCTCTAAATGTCTTAACCCAGTGTTCATGCTCAAAACTCTTGGAATATTAAAGCTTTTGACGTTATGATACGCGTCCATTTTCAGCAATTGCAGCGCGTACATTTTACACAAAACTCCATTCTCAAAGGTATTCAAATCAAACCCTCGAATATCTAACTGCTCCAAGTGTTCTGCAACACCCAGCAGCGACGTGTTCGTCAGCGATGTGATTGGATTACCAGCAAGGGACAAACGGCGAAGGTTCGTCAACGAATGCGTCACGATCGGCACCGCTGTCAAGTCATTGTAGTCCAGATTTAGGGAACGCAGGTATGACATATTACCAGCCATCTCTGGAGGTACTGTGGGTAAAGAGTTGTAAGCCAATGAGAGGGATAAAAGATTTGGTAGTGGTAATTCAGGAATCTGGAATTAATTATTAATTAACTATTAGATGATAGCAAACTAAACAAAACTAAATAAAAATGGATAATATAATTACGTAAGTTAATGAAACATTATCCAATCCTAGTTCGAGTAAAGTGTCAGAAACACCTTCAAAACTACGTCCATTACGTTCCAGGATTAGTTGAGCATTGTGACTTAAGTCTAAGCTAGATAATCTTTGTAGTTTACCGAAGGCAGCAATGTCAACTTGCACTAAACGGTTGTAAGATAAATCTAGTTTAGATAATCTTTTAAAACGTTCAAACATTCCACCAGAAGCCACTGAAGAAATACCATTCCAAGATAAATCCATATATCCAAGAGTTGCAGCAGCCTGAGGAACCATACTCGTTAATGGTAATCGATTTATTTGATTATTAGATAAATCCAACCACTCAAGACCTTCGTCTTTAAACAGGTTGTCCGGTAAAAAACGGAAACGGTTGTGGGAAAAATCAACGACGCGTAGATTTAATAAAAATTTAAACAAATCATTAGGAATTTCCGGTACGAAATTATGCGACATGTGCAAAACCTAAAAATTATAGTTAAGTTATGTGTTAACCTCAAAACTTAACCTTAAAACCTGTAATCGTTTCGTGTTTCTAAAAGTATCGAAATCCATCTCAAACAAACGGTTATAACTCAAATCCAGATATTGTAAATGCGGTAGATTTCCAAAGATATCTTTAGTCGCATTATACAACGTGTTGTGACTCAGATACAAATGTGTCAAAGACAACATGGCGGGTTTGAAGTAGTTCTTACCAATCACCGTGATGTTATTGTAGGACAAATCCAGGATTTTAATGTTCGAATGGGTTCCAATAGCTCCTAAGCAATAAATTGCAACAAAATCAACTGTATCTAATTGTCGACCAAAGTCTTAACCTTAAAAGACAACTTACCAAGATTTGTGGAGCCTGGATTACCAACAAGCAAGTCCGATATTTGGTTATGACTCACATTAACACTAAACATCGCTAAAGTACCGACTTGATCAAACATACTGAAATCAAAATTAGCCAATTCGTTGTATGACAGATCCAAGTCTTCTAACTCTGGAAGATTTTGGAATGCTTCATAGGATATTGTATTGATCTTGTTTCCTTTAAGGTTTAAACGCTTAATGTTTTCCAGGTTCATGAAGGCACGTCGTTCAATATTTTGAATCATATTATCATCTAAATGTAGTTGCTCCAGACTTATGAGATCAACAAACGTGTGTTGTTGTAAAGAACGAATGACGTTAAAAGATAGATAGATGTGTTCCAACATAGAATGGATATCACCTTGAAAGGTACCTTTATGTACTTCATCAATATTATTATCTTGGATCTCTAAACGTTTGAGTTTTTTAAGAAAATGAAAACTCGTATCTGGTAAACTACGAAACTTGTTGTTGTTTAGGTTTAAGTCTTCTAGGTTTTGCAAAGAACGGAAACACTCTGATGGTATGTTGGTTACAGAGTGTGAGAAGGCGTGTGATAATTGTAAAGATGTTAACGAATGTCCTATCTGTAAATAACCCCAAATTTAGTTTTAGGTTAGTTTTAGTTCATTAGTAACGTCGTACATCAGTGAAAGCTTCTTTGTCGATTGTTGTGATACTATTCTCATTAAAATCTAACTTCTTGATACCGTGAACAAACTGAAAAGCATTGTTCTTGATCGTTTGCAATCCTGCGTAGTTAATTTGAAGTTCTTCTAAGTCCATTCCAAACTCCATGAAATCATCCGGGCTTAAATTAACTTTGGATAGTCTTGATAACGATAAAAACCTTAAGTTTCTTAACCTCCTTAGGTCTTGAATGTTAATTGCAGCATTTTGCGATCCTGATAAATCTAACCTGTACAAAGTAAACTGGAAACCGTTGAACAATTCCATTGGATTGTACTGTGACAATAAGTTGTTTCCCACGCTCAACATTCGTATATTGTTCATGCGGTGGAAGATATCTTGGGGCATCATTGTGATGTTATTTCCGGATAAATCTAAATATTGTAGATAGTTTTCTAAGCCATCGAAAGCCATGGGTGATATTTCGCTCAACCCACATGAACGTAGATACAACTCACGGATTTTGGCTTGTCGAAATGCGTTTTCTTCGATTTCTTCGATAGGATTACCATCTAGATACGTTTTGTTTAGAATGTCAAAGTACTGGAAGGAACCGGGACTTAAAATTTGGATTTGGTTATATTCCAGGTGTAATGTGTCCAAAGACAACATGAAATTGAACTGTTGATTGAGAGATTCAGAGTTTACTTCCGGTTGCATTTTATTGATGTTGTTATAGGAGAGGTCTAAGGTTTTTAAGGATTTTAATATTTGAACGGCTTGGTAAGGAATTGCTGATAGTTGGTTGTCCCCTAGAAGAAGGTAAGCTAATTTTCCCATTCCGTCACGGAAAACGGCAGGATCAATTTTACGAAGGTTGTTTCCACGTAGATCTATTGTTTCTAGAAGTGGTAATCCACCAAATGCATCAGTTGGTAAGTGGTTTATAGAGTTATCTGCTAGTATCAACGTTTCTAGAGAGTTTTCAAGGCCACGCCAGTTTTCTGGTGATATTTCCCCAATATCATTATCTATATTTATAAACATTTTCATTAAAATAGCCTTATAGAACAATTTTCTGTATAGCTCATTTATTTAATGTAAAATCAAAGTTTAAGAAGCTTTAAAAGAAGCTTAATACGATTCTTATTGAGTTTTCTAGTCCTGACCATATCCTTAAACTAATTGTGTGGTAATTTGTCAAGATTACAGTTAACTAATTGAAATAAATAGAGATGTCGCTACGTCGGGACTTCAAAATTGAGTATTCTAACCACGATTATAACCTCAAACAGTTGAGGTTGTCAAATAAAGTTTTTGTGACGTCACACGATAGTTAGTAAATCAGTGGATCTACCGGAAAAATGTAAAATACTTACTAGTTAAATCCAAAACGCGTAGTTTTTGTAAATATCTCAAAGCCCTGTTTGGAACTTGTGTCAGTTGGTTATGACTCAAATCCAGCTCCCACAATGACCTTTCTAAGCCCAGGAACGTTTCGTCTGGTATGTGAGGTAACGGATTACGTTTCACCGTCAATTTATACAACCCTACAACATTTGTGGTTATGTTACGTAAATCTACCCTTCTGATAAATTAGGTTAGATTAACTTAATAATAAAAGTTTCAGTATTTATCATGGCGGTTACCTGTGCTTTGGAGAAAGAATGGTTCAAAATATCGCAAACCATTATTCTCCAAATGTAGCATAAACACTTTGGAGGTGTTGATAGTTTGTGGAATCGACGGCAAAGGAATATCTTTACAGCGCACTATGCCCAGATCCGGTATGGCTTTAGAACAACTACACAAAGGGTTAAAGTAACACGGCGGATATCGCACGTCGTCGACTTCTTTTGCGTAACTTGAGGTTAGAATCATCAAAAAAATGGTTGCCACTATCAAAGCATAGCCAAGTTTCATTATGGTTATTAACTCCTGTAAACATAATTTATAATTTGGAATCTAATCTTAATGAAAAGTTTAAAGCTACTGTATCATATATGGCGCTGTAGTGGAAACAAACAATTTCTACAGCATTTCTTCGCATTTACCAACAAAAGTTGATAACATTTAATAGTCATTTTGATATATACAGCGCCATCTCAACGTCATTACAACAACTATTAACGTAATAATTAGTTTTCAAAGTTTGCAAACTTCAAAAAGTTGTTTAATATTTTTTGTACTTACCATTCTTAACAATTAGTGTTCCAAACTGTAATGTAATTATTTAAAGCAATTAAATCTAAAACTACTAAACCAGTCCTGTTACTTAAACATTATACACATTTTTATAAAACAATCTTAACAACTGCTGTTTGAAAATCTTGCGTAAACTGTTCGTTTTTTCGTGTAACGTGAACGTGTTCATAAATTTGTTTAAACTTTGCAGTAACTTTTTAGTCATCTATTAATCGATGCCACTGGAATAGACCCGTGTCCGTTCATTAAGGACACGTAGTACGCACTGATGTAACAACTTTACTTGCTCTAAGTTGATTTGCGCTTTGCGTACGCCGACGCGTTGACTAATGCTTCAGATCGGCCCGATGTGCATGATTATGGCTTCGCATCGTAACAGGATTACTTCACGAGACACTATGAGTCGTCGAAAAAACTTGCATTGAACAGGCATTGAAAAAAAATAGGCAGGAAATGCGAGCAGACAAGAAGCACCTTAATTTTTTCTAGCTTAAAATGGCAACATTTATTGATAGTATTTGCATCAATTTTACTTTATTAATATACAGATATGAACAGATATGTAAGTGTTTAAAACAAATTGTTGGTTATGTTTAGAAAATAAATTCGATTTTTGTTTGTCTATCTCGTTTTTCTGCTTGTAATTTTTGATTTCATTTGGTTGTCGTTTTATATTAGATTTAATAAACTCATAATATAGGAATCTAGGCAACTGGGAATAAAAGTATGTCGTCGCTTTTAAGCTTCTAATCTAATTTAACTGAATTGTCGCTTTTGTGGCATACAACTCCACCGTTAATCTATTAGATTACAATATAAAATATAAATACTTCCAACTTAAAATATATCAGAATATAAAGTGCATATCTGAAGAAATTAAAAAAAATTATAATTCGTTTAAAGTTGATAAACCATAAACATAACCTCAATTGGTATTTTAAATATTTGTGCCATAGAACCTAACTGTTAATCTTTAAAATTACATTATAATTTATAAACGTTGAACACTGTTAATATTTTATTCTGAAAACAAAAGAAAAAAACAATTAATAGTTTTTTTTATTAACTTACTCTTTTTTAAATACACAAATTTAAACATATTAACTCGAAATTAATGAATTTATTATTAATTGGATTAGTCATTACATTTGTCGGTGATTATCATAAATTTCTTTGTTGGTTGAATAGTTAATTAAAAGAAAAAGAAGAAGGAAGCTTGACAGGCTTGAAAGAAACAGTAAAAAGAATCATTCTGTAATATTGTTGTAATTTAATTGACTGACTAAACGGAATAGTGTGGGCTTCTATTAACATATGTACTTTTGACCCATTTGTAATTAAACTGATTCATTAATTTGTTACTCGGTACTTACTTATGGCTAGATCGTCATCTACAAATTCACAACAAACTCACGTGTTCAAATATACATGTTTATGTTCAAAAATACTGATAATAAATCATTATTTGATGATTCAACCACCATTTACATTTATTATATACTAGAAGTCCCGTCCATCTTTGTACTGGCCCAGAGATTATACCTATAAGATTTTAATGGGACGCACAGTGGGCTGTAGGAAACTTTTTTTATAACATAGACAATGTCATTCGTTATTCACAGTACCGACCAGTACCGACGCAGATCGTCAACGGGTTTCACTGTTTCAGGTGGAATGTTTGAATTCAACTGACTTTAATGAATCGTTTAAAGCTTAATCATAACTACGCATTGTTTACCAAAAATCTATTTCTTGGTTCCTCGATTTTTCATTGATGCAATATTTTAAAAAGTATTTATGTCTGACACCGCGACTGCAGCGCAGTCTGTTGGATTTTTTTTTAAACTTTCGAACACCATTAGCAATTTATAAAAAATAATTAATTTAATGTGACCATTCCCCAATCCCCTTGGACACTCATTAAAAATTTCATCTAAATCTGCCCAGTCGTTTAGAAGAGGTTCGGCCAGCAACACACAAACAGTAGATTTTTATATATGAAAAAAGATTTAGCTATATTTTAATTTAACAAATTTCCTGGAACAAAATCAGAGAGGCAACTGCAAGCAATTGGTAAAAATATGGAAATGTGGAATTAATAATTCAATTCCATAAGAATGTAGTGGTTTTGAATGCTCATTAAATAAATATAGTTTCGGAAAATGAAACTTTTTACTCATTATATAATTTAAAAATTGATATTCTTCAAAGATCAATTGCTATATAGCGATTGTTTGCATTCTATTACGTTGTAAAATTTTCCAAAGATCAATTAATGTATACTTATTAAAAATTAAACATTAATTATTCTTGCTGTCGGTGTATTTTTATCACAAGCGACGAATATAGATAAATTAAATTAAAAGCTTCAATTCTTTCCATTTCGAATTAATTACATATGTGTCACCATCTAAAGCGTTTGACACACAGACTTCTAATTAATACCAGCCTCTTATTAAATATATATTTAAATAATTAATCACTTAAATAATGTATAAAAGCACATCATCATTGTTCAACATTTAATAAACAATTTAAATTAAATGTAAGAATAAACGCAAGACATTATGAGCAGTTATTTTATTTGCTAAATAACAATGGTGTCCATAATACTGAAAAATGTTCTTATGCGAATGGTAAGCGTGCATGAAGTAACTGATAATCGACTAGAATTATCCATGTTTTTCACAAAATACTATAAATTCTACCAATTCTGGATTGATGGTGAAGTAACCTATGCCCAGAATATGATTGGTTGGTTAATCTATATAATTAATAATTTGACACCTTTTGTGTGTGCTGCTCATGTTATTCGTTATGCAGGTAACCTGACTATAACCTAATTTAAGCACACAATCGAAAATACCTAATAATTTATGTTTACAAAATAATTATTAGTTCTCTACGATGAATTCCACTGGAACGAAATAACAATTGACATATCAATTATAGCAGCCACTCCATTAGCTTACTTTTGGTTTAAAACGTTTTATAAACAACAAAAAGGATGGCAAAAGCTCCTTCTTGATTTAGGTAATTTTGGACATTACGAAGTACCTATGGGCTTAGAATTGCACGCCGCTAAACTGGAATTAATGCTAAAAGTATCAATAATATTGCTTTCTTTACCTATACCATTTATTTTAATATACGTAGTGACAGCTCATTGTCCAGATCCTGAAAATTATTCTTGCGGGTTGATGTATCCTGGTTATTTTCCTGGTTGCATGGGACAATGGCGACCGCTTTGTGGAGTCATACATGTATTTACGTCATATTCCTTGACTTACATTGCTTATCTTGCTTCGTGTCTCTACAGCCAGATATCTGAGTATCTTCTGATTTATGTCCAGCATTTGCAAGGAATGTTACAAAAGATACCTACGTTTAATAACTGGGAAGAACGATGGATTTATGTAAACCACACTATAAAATATCACCAAAGAATTTTGGAGTAATAACTTAACACAATCTAACATTACTTATAATCTGTTTTTGTATTATGTTTTTACAGATTGTACGAAACTTATTACCGATTGGTTAAAGACGCTTTCTTAGTTCACGTCTTTGGTTCTCCGCTTATTCTGGCTATATTGGTTTATAGCCTTTTGATCAATTTTAAACTTCAAATTTTCACCTACGCATACGTATGGATGTTTTCTTTAAGTTTTGCATGCTATTTTGGGCAACGTTTGGTTGATGAGGTAAAGGGATTAGTTATAGATGGAGTACATTTTGTTTTATATAATATTGTTAAATTTTTACCGTACAGAGTGAAAAACTGACAAAAATAGCTTATCATTCCATTCCTTTTGATGGGGATAACAAAACAACACGATTAATGCAATTGTTAATTCTCCGCAGTCAGAAAACAATGCATATTCCTGCCGGTTCGATAACATTTTGTGGTAAAGATTTATATGTTGCTGTAAGTATAAAAGAAAATACAAGAGTACTAAAACAACGGTGCCGTTATACGTTCGTTCTATAACAGCAAATTCTACACATTATTTTGAAAAATCACATTAATAAAACTTACTTTTTCTTACAGGTTTTAAAGTCGGTTTATTCGTATGTGGCAATAATGCAAACCATGACAGATATAAACCACACGCAACAGTAAAACAATGAATAGATGTGTAGAACGTATTTTGAATGAACTCGAAAAGTTTTGCACAAATAACGGGCAACCAGAGATTATAATACAAACAGATCGTCAACCGGATAAAGTCTATGAACATGGTAGGGGCGCCATGTTACTTTCTCCTTAGGTATTTTTTTAAAAAAGCGGTATGAAGTTTAATAGCTTAATAGTTAAAGCAAGTAAAGGAGTCCCCGTTCACCCAGACTTAGTACATGTTCTGTGTTCAAAACTGGTTAAAACCCAAATTGCATTTTTTAATAATATTTTAGTAATATTCCTCCGTAACCCGAAGGTAACCTAGCGCCCCCTACTTTATTTGATCCCGTTAGCGATCTGAGCTTGGTATAATCTAGTATAATCAGTGCGGGCAACTCAGCACCTAGCATTTCAGCGAATATGACACTTACAATTTCGAGATTGTTATTGTTACACATTATCACATTATCACAATATATTGTGTCACCTTGCACTTTATTAGACATACCGAAATATTTCCCAATAAAATCCACCTAACCTACAAACTCAAACACGAGTCATATTGAGTCATATAGCAACAGTCATAACATTGAAAATAAATATAAATACGACCATGCAAATTTAATAACGTAAATGTAAACGATGCAAACACGGCTCTGAACTCTACGTCGATATAGGCGCCCTCTTAATTCAACAATACAGATGCCTAACTGTGCCTAACCCTCTGGCCTAACCAGAGATGCCTAACTCAAGGGGGGGGATTGTTAGTAAAGGATCAGGCTTTCTCTCTCATAGGTTCTGTCTACGTATGAAAATTACCAGGGTCGTATTTATATTTATATTCTAAATATTATTTATTGAACTTTAAAATAAAATTATTTGTACTACAATTTAAGTGTACTTGTTTTTGTACTACCAAGTTACAAGCAAATATATAATAGATATAATATATAGCAAGTATAATATATTTTGTTACAAGTTGCTGCAAATTGCATACAACTGTCAAATTTCGATTCAAATGTTTGGTTTTTACCAGTTTCAACGAATAACTTTAAGTTGGCTTTGCGTAACTTTGCGTCTCTCAGCGTGTATATTTCTATTATTTCTGTGATATTGTACTCAGCGAGTTCCAAGAATTATTAAAACGTTTTTGTGCATTTCAACTTTACTATTATTGTGATCATATTCTCAAGGTGATTAGTGTTTTATAGTGAAATTGATTGAAACAATCAACAACTTGCAGCTGCTTTTATGTCTTCAACGACGATTTCAGATTGACGAATTATAAAAAAAATGTGAAATGAAAGAATGTGGGAGTGTTTATTTCTGG
>JARJDS010044431.1:0-15814 GCA_030264155.1 Atheta pasadenae
ATGATCAAGGTAGACCACTAGGAGCTGATGGCAAACCATTGAAAACTGACTCGAAGGGGAGAGTTTTAGGAGCTGATGGAAAACCATTGACTGATGATCAAGGTAGAGCCTTGGGTGCCGATGGAAAGCCATTGACTGACTCTAAGGGTAGGCCGCTTGGGGCAGATGGAAAGCCTTTGAAAACGGACTCGAAAGGAAGGGTGTTGGGAGCTGATGGGAAACCCGTAACCGATGAACAAGGGAGACCGCTTGGTAAAGATGGTAAACCTTTGACTGATGAACAAGGGAGACCGATTGGTAAAGACGGTAAACCTTTGACTGATGAACAAGGGAGACCGATTGGTAAAGACGGTAAACCTTTGACTGATTCTAAGGGTAGACCTTTGGGTCCTGATGGAAAACCCAAAAGAGATAAGCAAGGCAGAGAACTTGATGATACTGGTAAGCCAATTGGTAAAGGCCGTAAAGGTGGAAAAGATGATGGTGGCGAAGGAACTGGTGGCAAAGGAGTTGGCGGCAAAGGAGCTGGTGGTAAAGGAGGTGGTGGCAAAGCAGGTAAAGGAGGTAAAGGGAGAGGTCCTGGTGGAAGTGGAAGTACGAGTACAGATGGAAGTAGTGGAAGTGAAAATCCCGAAAGTGTTGATGAAGACGAAGAAGACGAAGACGAAAGTGATGACGATGGAGGATCTGCGATGGGGGGTGTTATGAAAATGATGAACAATCCTTACGCCATAAAAAGCATGAAGTCTTTGCTATTGTTTCTTCTTGGTTTGAAGATTTGCACAGAAGCCTGGCACATGGCAATTCCTATTCGAGGATATTACATTATACCAACTAAAATTCCATGTGTATGTTACCTTTGATACTCGAATATTGTAAAACAAATAAATAATTCTTTGTGGGTTTACGTTATAAACACTTGTCTCATTGATGATGTGCTTTCCGAGGACTATGATCCACAAATTAAATAATGCATAGTTTGGTTTTCATGTTTCACGCTTCATTTCTTTTTCCGCCTTCGCTTTTTTGCCACTATCCGCAACTGTCAAACAATATGATGTATATGTTGGGTTGTATGGTATGCAAATCATTATCATCCGCGCTCGTGTGTCGATGTAGAGTCGTTGTTATCGGCGCGCTTCCCTCTTTCAGTCGCATTCAGCTTCGCACACACTACGCCAGTAGCTTGCGTGTTGTGCGACGTTGGAGGGTTGGTAAGTTGGTAAAATAAGCGGTGACGTCATAATCTGTAAATGTGAAATATCATCGGCGCAGAGAGGCAGTTTTACACGGACAAAGTTACATATTTTATTCGACCAAATAACACACGCCCGGGTTCAGTCGCATGGCTTGAACGTGCAAGAGCAAGAGCGCATAATCACTGAGAGTGAGAAGGAGCGGCGACGCGGAGAGGTTTCGTGCGTTCCGCGCGGCTCGGTCGGATTGAAGTTTTCGTCCGATGGAACAATCGTCGGCGCGTCGCTTGTTCCGCGCGCCGAGAAGCCGACGCGCGCGAGGCGGTCGTTCTCCGCACGGCAGCGTCGGGCGGGGACGCACAGCGCCCGACGCGGAGGGCCCTCGTCTGCGATGCGATGGGCGCCCCTCCGCACTCCGTAAAACTCCATCCGCGCATTTACAACCGCCGCACGCACACATAGAGCCGCGGCAAAAGCGGAGTCTTTCTAATTCCGCTATGGGTTCATGCACGCACGGGGACCCGCAAAAGGAACGACTACCAACCACACATACAGAACGCACACATAAAACACATCGACACATTCAATACGCGAAGGTGAATGCAGTAAAAATCCCTCTTTGCCCGTGGTCCCCTTAACGAGTGTCAATCTACCTCAACGAGAGGACGCCGTGTTTAGATTGGATTACGCGACACGGGATATCGTAGTCAGGGATATGCTAGCATTTGAGTTGGAGTATAATCTGGATTACGAATTAATTTTGATCGGAATCGATCGAAATCGCTAATTACATACGACCCACGCCCAGCGTGTTCAATTGCATAAATTTACGGCGCACAAACAGCAAACAATGCAGCCATATTGAGCTGGTGTCATGGCATTCATACCAATTCGGACCATCTGATCAACCACATCAAACCGACAATACACCATATATAGTGTTTGATCGCTTTGTTACTTGATCTACTTTGCATTGAACAGAATTACCAACTGGTGCGGCATTTTGGAGAAAATGTAATTGTTTATTGCAAATTAAAGGTTTAGGTACACCACCTCATTAGGCATGCTAGGATCCTACATTCAGTATCCAATTATATCAACATCTCCTCTGCATTGCATCTGATGTGCAAGTGAGTCTCCGACTATCAATGCCTACGTTGTGTGCACATGGCTTTGTGGGTTGCAAGCAATCTCCAGTAAGCACTTTGTAGCTCATCGATGTTCGGGCATTATTACCAACTGCCATTACCATTCCGATACCATGCCAGCAATTCCTATATACCTATTTCATACACATGTCCAACTAACTCGGCTAACTATCTTCGACGCCGCTCGTTGTATTATTCGAAGTGGTTCGGATACCTATACGATAGTAGTAGTCGAACATTGGATAGGCAAAGCAATTGGAAAGACCGTGATCCATGCACGGCTAGTAATGCAAACGGAATGACATGAAGTCGCCGTGTTCGGAACGTATACCTCACACACGGCATATCAATGCGTTGGTAATGTGTACGTACTCGTGCGTGTACGGAGGATTATAGCAAAACAAAACAGGCATAACTGCGCGCCGCACACTCGCTCTAGCTGGTGGAGCTGGTGGCTGCTCTGGTGCCGGCTATTTATACGTGTAATGAAACTCAACCAGAAGCGGCGGTACCATTCCGAGCAATGAGCGCGCCTCGCCGCGTTATCTGGCGATGGCTGCACTGCGCCACGCTTGGTTTGCCGGTCGTGTTCGGTGTGTTCGCCTTTGTACCTATCGGACGCGGAATGCGCGTGCGAGGCATAATGAGAGTGCGTGTGGAGCGTAAACGTATTCCTAATATTGTCACTTGATATTTGAATTATTGACGCTTTCAATTCGTGCCATAACTTATTACGTACACACCTTGCTTGATATATTTAGAATTTGATAGTTCTTAGTTTATTTAGTAGAATATATTACCTACTAAACGGTTTAAAACACGAATTACATTCACATGCATTAATATCTTCATTAGTTCTCCTTAACCAAAATATAAATAACAAAGTTCCTCAATATCAGACTCAGATAGATTCTATTTATCCAACAGATTGTTTCTATTGATTTATTGATAACATCGTAGTAATGATACATATTATAATCTATGCTAACAATGATATATTGTCATATGTTTATCAACAGGTTGTAGTTATTAGAGTTTGAAAAAAACTATTATCTAGTTTCTATAACGTTGCATTTTTCCAAGTATTTCAAATTTCTAATTCCCTAAAACCTGGTGATGTCTATTGTCCAAAATATCAACCAAATTTTGAAAAAAAAAGACTAACGGCGTATAATCCAAAATTATTATAATTTTAATAATGTAATTAGTAATTATGTAAGTCCTTTGTCACATAAATTTCCATCTGTTTGAATTTATTATTCATGAGATAAGTTTTTAATTTAAAAAAATGTGCCCGTATAAAATTCATAATTAATCAAAAGGGTAAATAGAGATTACTTTCCGTTCGACTAGAATTTATTAAATGTTCAATGGCCGTTCCATGAGCGAATTTGATCGTCAAAACATAGTAACAAAAGTTTTGTTTATGTTTATTGCACTTTTACTAACAATATTACAGTAATTTAATATTTGCTTACGTATTATTGTTAATATTTACAAAATGAAGTAAGAATGTTATTACTTTCACTTGTGTAAAGTAAAGTAATAATATAACAATCTGTTTATGGAAATAATGACAAATAACAATTGTTTCCTTTGGGAGTTATTTTTGTTGTTGTAATTTTCGTAATGAAAACCTTTTTCCACTTTTCAAAGTGTTTCTTTCCTATTGATTGCTACTGCATCCACGTCGGAGTATAGTATAATAGGGGTAGTTCAATGTAAAAATTGTTTATTTTCGTGCGCGATGATCTTTTGTGTGGTGGCGCGCATTTTGTGGCATTGTGTCGTCGTTTCTTCCCCGTTTGAGCGCATTTTCCGCGCCTGGCTCCTCTCTACATTCGGCCGCAATTGATGTATAAACACCACCGACACCGACGAAACCGGTGGATGAGAGCTTTGCGCAGAACAAAAGAAGCTTCTTTCTCTTCGGTTCTCGCGACTCACGGCTTCTCGTTTGCTGGTAGTTGTTGCGCGCTCGCAGATTTGCAGTTTGCGTGTTTTCTGCGCTGTTTTGTTATGTTGCGCCGTGTTTTCAGAGCGCCCTGAACGACCAACAAGCCCAAACGAGCCGAACGAATAATGCATGCGGAGGCACACATACACATTACATTTAATATGTACACCCATAGTACACACATACGTATCTCATATTCAACGCGCTAGCACGGCATTCACCGGCACCTCGCTTCTCGTGTTCTCGCTTTTGGCTTCTCTCTTCGGCGTGGTGCGCCGTAAAGCCCGTGCGCCTTTTTTGTCTCGTAACGGGTGCGAGCGAACCGACGCAGACTCCCAAAGCGGGCGAGTGAGACGCAGCGCTGTGGCAGCGTCGTGCTCGCTCGCCGCGGATCGCTGCCGCTCGCGCTGCGGAATATTGTCATGGCTGCCACATTAGTCGAGTGGCTTCGCCCGCCAGTCACCGTACAGTGTGCGTTTGCGTCTGAGAGTGCCGTGTGCGCCTAGTTCAATCGAACGAAAGAGAGGCACCTAAACCGCCAAACATTGTGCCCAGCGCTTTCTACCACCCGACCAAAAACATAACAACGAACGAACGGCGGTCGACGACGCCTGTAGGATTAACTAACGATTTCGATGTGGCGTCGGTCGGTGGTGAGCAACAACGCTACTGCCACTGCAACTATTACTACAACATCGACGGCGGCGACGACGACGAGCAGTGAGTGAGATTTTCCACAGCCGACATTATTTCGGCGGCTCGCGGTGTACGCAGTGTGTTTGTGTGTGGATGCGTTCTAGTGTAAACGAGATGATGTTCTTCTTCTGTGCGGCGTGAAAACGCATTCGCGATCGGTGTGCGCCGCGTTGTTTATCAGCGTGTTTTTCGTCCGGCAACCAACGACGACTCACGCACACCAGCGTGCGGCACGATGTCGCCGATAGTGTCGTTACAGTGCAGCGTGTGATTGTATATGTGTAAGCTGCGGCACGTTACGTGCTTGTGTGGCGGTGTGTTGGTGTCTGTGTGAGTGTGTGCGCGCCCCGCACACGTTTGGCGCTTTGTGGAGATATACATGCCATTTACATAAGGGAGTTATACTGCCGTAGGACGATACGCGGCGTCATTTTTAGAGTAAATTGTAAGTAAGTACACCAACCACGAACATATCAATATTTCACACTTTTATTCGATTACATTAATTCCAAACACACAGCGCCATTGTTTCTTTCATAAACAAACAAAGTATCAGTAACATACATCTACAAATGCCACTAAGCTGTAACCACATATAATCACAGTGTTCATTAAAAACAAAATATTTATACACTGTGTTTATACAATTAGTTCTTGATGTACACACAGCTATAAAGTGATAATCATTGTAAATCATTGAAATCTCAGATGGCTTCGATGACAATCCGTGTGTGTTGTAAACCGTTGTGTTTCGACCTTTTTCCAGGTGTGTGCGTTTGTGCCTGCCGGCGGAACGCGTGCGAATACACGAATAGGAAGGAGTTAGTCGTTACTCTTCCGCAGGAGAACAGCAATACATCTTACGCTTTCGAGGTAACTTCATTATGGATGTGTCAATGTGCATTAATTAGATTCCAATGCTTTTGCCAATGCACATCTCGCATTACTTCTTCCCAGCTGTCACGTGACATGATTTGGCGTTGCAAAACACACAAACTGCTTTGCTTGATTCTTGTTTGTCACTCATTTTGTCACATTTGTCACAGTTTAGTTTCTTTCTTTACTCTGTGACGCCTTGTGAATGTTTCTACCACTTCGATGTTGTCACAGATATGCTGTCTTTGTTTCTCTGTTTCATTTTGAGTTTATTATTTTTAATTTAACGTTTAATGTTTTGAGTTATTACATTGTACATACGTACTGTACTGGCGTACATGCTTGCTCGTTTAGTATACATTCGTGATTGCTTCCTTGCTTTTAGTTATATGGCTATAATGCTTGTGATGTGATCTTTGTCGCACTTGCGTATTGGTTGGCTTGCTGGCAAGCAAGCAACACAGTCAGAGGCACAGGCACAAGACTGCCAGCTCGTAAATATGTATGGTTTGTTGTATGGGATATGGCTATGGCTATATTGCCAGAGTTGTAGTCAGTCGCAGGTATCGATCAATCGTCCTTCTCTGCTACGTTTACAACACGTTTACATCAGTTCCAGTGAAGGCACGTTGTCTTTGTTACCCTTTTTAGAGAGTGGTTGGTTTGGTTCGTCCAGCAATTGCAATGCAACTGGACAACCTATTACTCATCAGCAGCTATCTGCGATTTGGTAGTTTAAGCATTCAAATTGTAAGAATTCGTTATGATTTGAGATTTTTTTTGGTTGTAAGTGTTTGGTAATTATTTAATTATCAAGAAATATCTACAATGTTGTGCTTGGGTCTACATAAAGATTGTCTTGGAACTTGGTCGTCAGTTTACTGCTTACAAGCGTTTTCTTCTCATTTCGTCTTGAAGCAGTGATGCTGTGGTATCGTAGCAATGCTGCGGTTGCATAGGGAATGTATTCCGAGTGTTTGGACCGTTTCACGGTTCGATTTACCTCCACGAGCGCCTCGGGTTCGGCGAAACGCGTTCCCATGTCTGTACAACTTCTACAGTCTCCACTCACTTGAATATCTACACTGTACAAG
The DNA here is from genome assembly GCA_030264155.1 of Atheta pasadenae. Classification (NCBI taxonomy): domain Eukaryota; kingdom Metazoa; phylum Arthropoda; class Insecta; order Coleoptera; family Staphylinidae; genus Atheta; species Atheta pasadenae. The sequence continues at coordinate 6,968 of JARJDS010044431.1, forward strand.
CATTTTCTTGGTTCTTCTATACTTGCCTTTACCTCAGCCTCGTGGTGTTGTTTTGTGGTGAAGACTGTGGAGTTTGAAACTCTGACATCTTCAATCCATGCTCACAGAAATGAGACTCTTGGCTGGAGCCAAGTTTTCGTGTCTACCATCTCAGGTTGCAAGTCGTTAGTAGCTAGTTGCAAGCTTAAACCAAGCCACAATGTCATTGCAAAGTTTTTGAGTTATAAAGCCTCATAAATAATCATTACGGTCTTGTTTAATTGGCTACTAAAGTATGATGACATATTAATTTTTTAGCGTAGATAACTCACAATAGCGTGCTAATATATTTAATGTGGTATTGTTTTAATATTTAATGGAATTATGTTTTGATTGTGTTGTTATATCAATTTTACGTGTTCATTTTTGAAGTCGTTTCATGTTATAAATGTAACATGTGAAACGAATTACCGCGCCGGGTCTGTTTGGACTTTATTCACTTGTGTGACGCAGTCAATCGCGCCGAATCTTTGAGGCGAGACGAGCGATAAATCGGCGGTTTGCGGCTTTTGTTGCACACTCCGTGACCGGCAATACAAGCGCGCGAGCAAGCGGTCGAGAGCAACAACAGCGCGCGCTCGTTTATTTTTTGCCGACGAAGCACGCGCGTGTGCGAGAATCTCCGCACCTCGCCGCGAAGAACAAAGCCGGCGAGCGTTATTAATTAACGTGTCACATGCCGCGCAATGCTCTCGACTCCTCGAACTCTTGTATAAATCGCCCGCACGCAATGTGATACATAATACATTACTTCAATTTTTTTATTGTGAATTATTTTTTGAAATTTTACCATTTTTGTATTTGTGTGCGTGTGTGGCGGACAAAACGCTTTGTAATTATCCGACCCGTACGCGTGGATAGCGTTCACATATCGCTTAAGGATGGAAACGAGTCAAAGAGGAGAAAAACGCGAGCGAGGAACATTTCAAATTGTTTCCTCATTAATATTTATTGGCTGCGATTACGTTCGCTAATAATTTATTTTCATTACCGTCGTAAAAAGATAAACGGATTCGGCTTGCCTGCCGGCCTGCTGAGAAAACGTAACGCGACGAATAACGAATACTGCCTGCTACGCGGTGGTGTGGGTACAATGCGCACATGAGCACGCCGCAAATAAACTTAGCTCATTTCGTGCCGACTGTCGACCATTTCGACCCATACTGCGCTCTGCGTCGTGCGATGCTTTTGCTTACTTAGCCGTTTGCTTATTTTTCATTTTTTTATATACACACAGTGTGTTTTCATACCGAAAAAAGAACAAACAAAACGGACTTATTTGTCTTGACTCATCAAATGATTTGCAAATGAAATCAAAGTTTAGTATACATTAAATTCGGTGAACTGCTGTTGTTGACGTTTCTCATGAAATGTTTGAAAGCTCAAACGCTGCGTATTCAGTTGGAATTTCCTGCAAATTTTATTTTACGACGATCATTGCCTGAACAAGATCGGCATGCCAAAATTCCCGCAAACCGCATTGGATGCTTAGTTCGACACACGTCGCGTCCGTCTGGTTTTTCGGTAAACAGCTGCCTGAATTACTCGTTCATTCTCGCTATCATCAGGGCGCCGACTTCAGTCCTCTGCCGTCCGCCCCCTCTTTGCATCGTTAAATCGTTGATCGTTGAAATGTGACAAATGCGCTCGTCGAAATGTTGAATGTTTCTGTCGTGCTTGCTTTTTTTATTATTTAGAAACGCGCCGCAAAAAATGACAGCGAAATAATAAGCGTGGCAGGCAGAGTTGAGTAGAGTTGGTGGTTGACGCAGTGAATTTTCGGATTTGTGGGAATCACGCGACAGGGATAAAAATAACAATACATTCTCGGAAATTTGGGGTGCAAAATAAATGTATTACGCGTTGTGTCGGGCTTCAAATGAAACAAACAATACAAATGAATGAATAAAAATTTACATTTTGGACGTGATGCTGATTTAGATGCATGAATATGATGTTGCTGCGGGTTGATGCAAACACGATTTTGGATAACTGCGATTGTATAAACAAATACTCTTATAGAAAAAATATATTTCCACATTTTTACATTTTCATCATTGTTTGGCAAATGTTTTTGCATACTGTAGGCATACGCGGTTGAGAGACGGGGTTTTAAATGGAAACTTTTGTCGTTTTTATTTTTATTTTATTATCCTACCATAAACTGACACTAATCAGATTTACAAGCGCATAAAAACAAATTTATTATATTCATGCCACAGCTACACTTGGATGGATAATTTTATTGTGAACCGTGACGCTGTAATTTTTTTTTGCGCACTCAAATGTTTAAAAACAAAAAAATTACCTACACTATAGAAAAATTCAAAATAAAATATAATTGTTCAGTCCTTATAACAATTATTAATAGTGTTAGGGGGAATGTGTGTGATGACATTGCGTGCCGGCGTGTTTATCTCCGTTTGATATTGATAGAGTGGGCACGTACCAACCAAACATATAACTAAACTATAGGCATACAGCGTAGTATAATGCTGCTTTGCATTACGATACGTTGCGTTGCGCATGGAATATATTCGCATTCACATTCAGGCAGTCTTGTATTCAACTGTGGCATGGCTTGGCGTGGCTGGCGGGCAATATACAAGCGCGCATAATGCGAAATGATATTGTGCATTCGAATGACAGTGAGAACATAATCGATTACTAGCGGGGCGTATCAGCCGCAGCAGGATTCTGGCGAGCGAGTGAGAGAGATGAACAGAGCAGCTTCCGCGTGTTTCGTTTGCTCTTGTCGCGAGGCGAGAGTGGCGGCGGCGGAAAGAGCTGCCATGCTTTGCGAGCAGGAGCGGGATGGAAGTAGAGTTTATAGCGGAGGCGGTTTGCGACGGCGCATTTGCTTTCAGTGTCGGTAACAGCCATTATTGCTGCTCATGAGTTACTAGTATAGTCTAACGTTTAATAAAAAAAATGGGAATACTTTTTTTTTAAATCACAAAGAAGTCAAAAACAGTACAATTTTCTTTGATAAAAAACTAATGCTTTCTGAAGGAAACTTAAGTTAAGTTTGTGTTTTAATAGCTATTGAGAAAATTGATTGTTGATTAGAATAATAAAACTTATTTATAATAGCAGTTAAATTTCAAATTAAAATGACTAGGATTATAAATTACAAGCATGAAATATGCACTTAAAATAAGAAGTGAGGGCATTTGCAAAACATTAATAAATATGTTATGTACGTGCTACATTCGCGTGTATTCATTGCTGGATAATGGATCGCATGAGCATCACAATGCGACTACCGGGCAAGCGCGCGTACATTCAGTATGTATAGAAATACTACACATATGCTGCTTGTGTAGGTACGCGCGCGCACATAAAATTCCAAATGAACATTTATTTACGCCTCGTTTAACACGAATGTAATTCGATTCGTCTGTACGATTTTACAGCAATGTATTAAAAGGTACCAAGGATTAGAAGCTTGCGCTTTGCTGCTTGTGCTGTGTTTATACCATGTGTAAACTAAAGATAGTTGTAGCATGGTCTTGTTGCTTTTGGTTACTACTTTAGCTGGCGCGTTGGTTTTCAGTCGTTGCCGCTAGCTGCTGCTTTGGCTCCCGTGTTAAATCGTAATTAACGCTTTGATTTATTCCATTAGCGGCGAACAACGATCGCGTAATTTCACATTACCGCACGGCTTGGAAATTTTAATAGTGCATGTAACCTATAACTAATTCCAACGATAACCATAACTGCATTGCAATAGTGTTTAGTTTGTGGCTAATGTGTGCTTCTTTTTGTTTGTTCTAGGTGAGTTGGACTATGCGTAATTAATTTCCTCAGCATGATTTCGGATTGTGGTGTATTAAGCTAACACAGACGTAGGAAGGTACGTAATTGATTCTGTTTAAATGCCTTTTCCGTTGCGCCGCGATGAATCTATTACTATTAAAATTCGTTATTCGACGCCTCGGATCATGAAATAAAAACAAAACATTTTCTTGCCTGGTCTGGTTGTGTGGTTTTATTTATGCGGCTTCAAATCAACATCAACATTAAAATCTCAAATGATGGGTTTCTTTTATCTTTGTTTCTTTTTTTACTTTTAACTTTTATTTTCGACCGACACGACGACGTGGATCGTGATGGAATATATTACTGGAAGCAGAATACTGTGAAGGCTTGCTTGAAGAGCCGTCTGTTATTTTTATGCGCGCGCGGAAGATGGAAGATGGAATCGAATAAGTAGTCGAAATGTCCGCGCGCGGTTTCATGCTCGGACTCCTCTCATGTACGCGCGACGCCGCCGAGGCAGGCAACAACGGCAATTCCGAAAGTGGTTGTAAAGTTGGTGTGCGCGGAGGCCAATTAGTTTGATGACAAGAACGATTACGGTCCCGACTCGACGCTCTGCTCCAAGCGCGCGGAGTCCTTGGTCGGGTTCGCTTCACACTCACAACCTATACACAAATAGACTGAACCAACACAAACATGTTGAATATGTTGGGTTGTCGGCCAAGCCAACAAAGTCGCTTTCGTGTTGAACACGATACATCCCGCCCGCGTTTTATACCGTGGGCAAGACGAGGAGGAGAGTTATTTCGTGAAACTTGTGTGTTGTATTTGGATGTGGATGCGAGACCTATTCGGCTCGCAAGATGTTCGTTCTTTTGCTTTCGCGTTCGGTTTGCTTCCTCTGTTTCTTTTTGGTGCGCTTCGGTTCTTTTCTGTTGGTTGTTGGCACAATGTTGGCAGTTCATATCGATCCGCTTGGTGTGGAAAATCTTGGCGTTGGCGGCGAAATAGTCGCAAACCGAGGGGGAAAACTCGAGGAAATTGATACGACGTCGTGCTTTACAGAAACGCTAGCAAAGGCAAGCGTACTCTAGTTGTGCTGCTTGTAGACGATTGCCCGAGCAATACATGTGTAACTGGAAGACGGGGAATAAGGAATAAACGAGCGGAAAGGTGCGCGCCAAACTCGCGCGAATTAATTGAACCGTTCCAGTTAATGTTTGTAATGTTGGCGTGTGCACCGCTCAAGCGGCAACCAATTTCAAAGACGAAAAAATTAAATATATACGTGCACCAGACGGTTATAAGCGCTGTGCACACACTCGCAAAGGAAGTGAAAGAAAAACAAGCAAGCAAGAAAAGTGGGACGTGTTTGCCGCACTTGGAAGTGAAAAAATTCTAAAAAAAATGCTTGATATTATTCATGTGAAACTGAATTACATCTTGTTACATCTCGTATTCCAGTTGTATTCGCAATTTTTATTTTTATTTTATTGGTTTATCTTGATATAATCTCATCACTTGATTTCGTATGCATACGGTAATCGAGGTGCGGCAAAAAAGATCAATGAAATTACAGATTTATTATTCCGGGTACGAACGGCTATTATGATTATCACCCCTTTTTCATTGTGTGCACATTGGCGCGTGGTGGTAGTACACACTACAGCTTCGTCACTCCCCTATCTCTGCATAACGTTCGCTGAAGTTGCTAACCCTCTTAACCGAAACAACCCGGTTGGCGGCTAGGACCTATTGAAAATGGAAATATGCGAGCGATGTGGCGAAGGGTCATTAAATAACTTACAAATTGGCTTCGGACGTCGAGCACCGCTCGTCTGCACGTAACGTACATCTTATGACTTTCCCCTTGTGACGCCCTAATGCTCTTCACATCAACCCATCTAACCGAGGAATCGGACCTGAAACCCAAAACCAGAAACTACTGATGCGCAGTCCTCAAATCTCCCTGGTGTCTGTGTCGCATTATATCTAATATGACCGAAGAGTAAAGCAAAGGAGAAGTTTTTGGGAGATAGAATTTGTTGAGTGTACACGTTCAAGAAGATATTGTAAGTCTGTAGAGTTTCTTGAAGATATGAAGATAGAGGAAAGTGAAGTCGGGGTTTGAAAGAGGCTTCAACTATTGTGGGTACATCTACAATGGGATTGCGTGCTTGCGCTCGTCTGCTCAGAGACTGTCGGGTCGGCTTCAACTTGTAGTTGTGTTTGCTTGCTTTTGCTGCCAGCTTTCGTGCTTTCGACTTCTATATCTATCTTCTCAGCCAAGCCTCGAGCTACTACCACTACCACTTGGACTTGTGCTTTGCTTGCTTGGTGTTCAGGATTTTGGTTTGTGTTTGGTTTGAGTAAATCGAAATGGAAAGACATAGCAACCCAACGTTGTAGTAGCAGTAGCTATGCAGTGGCAGCAACGCCAGTGAGATTAGGAACCGAAAGGCAAACTCAAACCTAAATCCAAAGCTCAAGCGAAAAAAGCAAAGCAGAAGCGCCAACACAAGCAAGCAACAAAAAACCAACAAGGGGAGTTCAACGCAAACTGGACTAGGACTAAATAAAAGAAATATAAAAATTGGGGTTGGAATAAACTATTTTATTCCAACGGGGATTTTTCTAGTAGATGTAGATATAAGGGCTAAGCCTATAGAATATACTCTGCGTGTGTCTATTGCATAATTTTTATACCCCCTGTGTGTATAAATACAAAACTAGAGCACGATATAAAAGGTCCAAATTGGTATAGGTATACCAGGGATAGTTGGTGTCGGATAGGCAGGGAGGGCGTAGAACTTCAACTAGGGTCAGAGAAACGTGCTTGTTCTTGGCACCCCTTTTATAAATAACAAATAATCTGTAGCTGTATCTCTAGTGGTTGCGAACACCGCTATTTTCCGACGCATTTAAACAGCTGTGCTAACAAACGCTACTCGACGACACGCCATCAATAAAATCACGCGGAGGAAACCGCCGGAAAGGAGGAGGCATTTCGTAAACGAGACCCGAACTAAACTGAACTGCTGAAATGAATGGATGTTTTGAACTTGTGCCATTTTTTTCTCCACTCTCCTGTTGCCACATTTCACTGGTAAACGACTATTGCTATACTTTTCTACTTTATTCATATTATTGGACGTGAATGCCGGGATTCAAATCCATTAAGTCGACGGGTTTTCCTCTTCGTATAAATATAAAAAAGTGCAAGTTTGTAGACGGGCAAAACAGTTGGTGAAAGGAGGGAAACAAATTGGTTTATTTTTGATGAAACATGGCTTTCAATCTGTTTGTAACTGTTGGTGTCGGTGTTTGAAGAGCACTTACAGTTACGGTGTTTATCGATAGAAACGATAGGGATAAATGCTTTGACTTTGTTTGTGTTGAGTTGAAGGTGTTAATTTTTTTCTCTCTCTTTGGGTCGAGAGCTTTTTGATCTATTATTTGCACAATGCTGCCTCACTGCTTATACTGCTTATATACTTATTTTATTCTCCGACGATTTAACACGTCTCGCTGGCAATTGAGAGTTGCCAGTCGTAAATTGCGTTCACGGTACGAGCGTGGGCGTTCTGTATAAAATTGTTCTGTGGTATAACAAATGTTAATTCCATGGTATGTACATATATAAATATAATAAAAAATCATTTATTTTTACATGATTTTTAGCTGTTTTTGGTTTATGACCAAAGTCAAAAGTTCGAAAAAATAGATTATAATAAATATTTTGGGTTGACTTTAGTGTTTATTGAATACTTTGTATGGGCGTTTTTATTGTACCGTTTATGATCCTGATGCTATTACGATATTAATTTCCTAGAGAGCAGTAGGGCTCGCAATTCTCGCAATTACTTGGCTAAGTAGGGTAATAACCACAAACGGAATGCGAAATGAAGCCATCGATTTTATCTTTCACCCAGGCACACGCGGTGGGATGCGGTAGAAGAGTGTGGCGTGGGTAGAGCAGAGAAGGGCGCGGGAGGCCGCAGCACAAATTAAATTAAATTACGTACTCTGGGCCAGCGCTCGTTGCCCGTGTCCGAGTAAATTGAACGCGCGCGGCAAGCGAACGACCGGGGACAAACGAGGCAATCGACAGATCGATATTGCATTAGCACCAATATCGCACAATTATTCATTGTGTTCTGGCGGCCGATGCCGTCGTCGTTAATGGGTTTATGCGCTCACACGGGCACACGAGAGGGCAGAACATTGCCGTATTGAATCAAACACGCTCACGCGCGCGCACGCTACACAAACGTGTCAAAAGGAATTAGCGCATAATGCGGCGGGTTTGAACATTTGGACAATTTATAATTATTCGCTGCTTAATCACAACCATTGTAACCGAATAAGTGGATTATTATAATTAATAAAATACATTTAACAGATTATGAATTTCTAAAAATGTAATAATCGGGATGCAAAAGAGTTAAAATACTCAAGATGACGTTATGGGTCTTGTCGCACGTTGTGCGCGCGTATTTACATTAATAAATCATACGGTCTGGGTCGGAGCAAGTCGTGGAATATTACACGGCACCCGCGGAGAGCACTTTATTTTTATTTCTTTATGTCGGTGAGGTTTCCCGGCGGAGTTTCCGCGAGCGTCGCCCGTCGCTCGTTGTTGGTAGTAGCGTCTCTCGTGTGATGCACGTTTAGACGGGCGTTAAGCCGATCTTTCATCCTTTCCTTAAGCCTTTCGTTCGCTCGTGCACATTACGCATTCACATTTACACACACACTGAGCGTACGCACACATTCACACGCGATGCGGGAAGCAGCAAAACCCAAGAACCCCAGAGAGGCGCACATAAACTACTTTAAGAGTGGAACCTGGATTCGTGCAAGTTGCAAGATGAAAGTTTTTGATGCCGTATAAGGAATTGCTAGCAAAATAGCCAGTGTTTAGTCGGCGAGTCCGTTTTTTAAAACAATGTCTACGTATTTGAAAATGGTACTATTGGATTGGAAATTAATTTCTGATTAAAATTATAAAGAATGCATGCATGCATGCTGTGAAGCAATTCGAAA
>JARJDS010044443.1:0-18134 GCA_030264155.1 Atheta pasadenae
CCACGATTAACAATTCACGAATAGCAGACGTGTATTCTGGAAAACATTGGATAACATTGGAAAACATTGGAAAAAGTCTGCAATAACTCGACGAGTGTTCGATCAAAGTCTGATCCCGACATTGCGTTCGTTTTTCACGTTTTTCCACAACCTCGCACGTTCCAGGCGTGTTGGTATTGATGCCTGGAGGCGTGCATTGGAGGCGGTTTTAGCCTTGACCCTTCATCATACAGAAATTAATACCTTATTACATAAAGGATGATGCGGTTCGTCGGTGTGCAAGCGCCAGTTTCATCTCGCACTCAAACTTATTACGACGCGAAACCAACTACTTCCGGCCGCAGGGGTAGGTTGGCGGTTCGGTAAGAAACTTTACGTTGCTTTAGGTTGCATTAGGGCAACAGAAAGTCAACCCACGGAAATATAAACACAGTTGAGGAAACTGTTGAACCGCACACCGTCCACACCTACCGAAACATATGCAAGAAGTGTTGGTTTGAATTAATGTAGACTCGCAGTAGAGGACACATTAGGGAATACTGTAAACGGAGCTGCAGACAGTGTAGACGACAACGACACACAACACCGCCGCCGCCGTCGTCGTGGTCTGAAAGCGCACGGGGTTTAAAAGTAATTAACATAAGCTCCGGTTGAGTTATAAACACAAGTTTATAAATACGCCTGCATTCATTGGACGCACGTTCCGGCCTTTTATAACAGCCGCTTTCCTTTTTACCGGCCACAGGAAATGTACGGAAATATACAAGGTATTGCAAAAAAGTAAAACTTTATTAAAAAAAAAATAAAGTTTAGAATAAATTTTTGATCAAAAAATTCTTAAATCCACTCGAGATTAAAAGAAAACCCGAGGAAATGTTAAAAAAGAAAAGAAAGGAAACCAAATTGCATTAGAATCCTGGCACTTACCAGTTCCTACTTTCTACTCCGACTTTTGACTTTTAAGTTACATTCAGCTTGTTCAAGGCGTGTGGGGAAAACTTTTCCAATGCAAATGTAAACGCAACACGCTGTATTAGCTTATCTCGGCCGCGTATCGCGCTCTTTAACCCAATTTAGCACCCCCGACCCGCGGAACAAGGACAAACTTGAACTCGCCATGCAGCTTAACGCCCTTAATGCGCTGGCGTCCTTCCGGACCGCCATTAAATAATAAAAAAAGCGTCGAGAATAAAAGTTGAAAAGTTATGTTGCAAAAATGCATAAATTATTTTAAATTAGATTATCTTTTAAAACCTCTAACTCTCTTTTTAAACTTTAAATACCACTTTAAGTATTGTCTAAAATAGGCAACCAACATAACGTATGGTTACGTTACAATCCAATATCCTCGCTATCGAAAATAGGCGTGGTTTTGTCGTAGTAAACAACCAAAACACACAAAGGAACATGAAATTTGCATCTTCACGCTGTCTGGGTGTCGTGTTATTCTATTCGCCGCTTCGTCCTATCGTTCTATCTGCGACCGTCGCCTTGATACACGTGAAATGATGTGGAAATAGGATACGGCCGGTCTGGGAGGAAAATGTGACTCTCGTAAACGTTTGATGGCCGCCGCCGATATGCATGGTAACATTTTCTCTTTAGCAAAACGAGTAAAAGTTTTAGCGAACGACGAAAAATTCAACGCGTATGATGTGAATTGTGTGGGAAAAAAAATAATCATTCAGTACGTCCATTTATTCTGACGCCACCCGACCTCTTTTCAATGGCTGTGTTCCGCGGTGCTCCATTTTCTCGCGCGAGGGTGGCGAATAAAAGCCCATAACCGTTCTAATGACATCGTCATAAATAAATGGCCGATAAATTTAGCGCATTGTTGAAACCTATCTGTTCGACGAATTTAAAACGAGAATCAATGCCGCCGGACAAACCCAACCCAGCCAAATTACCGATTTAGACTAATAAATAACGTATTGTTAATGAACGAAAAAGGTTTTGGGTTTTACCACAAATCGTAACACCTTTAGGACCTATTGTAAAGTTATTGTAAAGTAAAATTTCATTTAAATTAATAATGATAATTATTGATTTTAACGTCATTGTGCATTTGGTTGCCTAACTACGAACTCTAAAATAAAAAAATAAAAACTTTTCTAAAAAAAGTATTATATTATAAGGATAAATTAATTATTTTTTCTAACAAACCTACAATTTCCTCCACTATAGAAAATGTAGGTATTGTTCCCTTTCATTGTTGTCCTCCCCATTTTCCTTTCACTGTCTATAGTGTCTATTGTTACCAAATGTAGCACTACAGTAACTTGTTAGTTAGGTGCAACCTGCAACTCTTATTATTCACACAATTTCACTCCTTAACCTCCTCACCCTTCTACTAACCAAACACAATTCTTTCTAATTCTTATTTTGCTACACTGCTATCGATTTTCGTGCATTTCCGCATAATGCTTTTCGCCATGCCATAAAACAGTGAATTATTTAGTGGCACCTCTCAAGAGATATTCTATCTTTACTCAAAGTGAAGATAACCAGGATGACATCCCGCACACAGTCATATAACGAAACCAAACCAACGAGGACAAAATATTAAATATTTCATTACGCGACTCATAAACTGACAGAGCAAATGTAATTTTTTTATTTTAACTAATGAATAAATATTTTTATGTATGAAGTTATCCAAAGATTAATTTTTAAATTCCCAACAGTTGTGTATATTTTTTTCGTGCATAATTGCCGCGCGCAGAGCGGAATGCGATTAACGAGATTTAAATAATTGTCATTTGCATACCCAGACACTACCGAACCGAACACAGCAATGCTTTCAAATACTTTGCATTTTGTTCGGTTTTCATTCCAAACCCACCAAAACCCACCCCTTCAGATACTCCTTGCCAACGACATAACAGTTATCTGCATTTTGCGCATAGTTTAATTTACAATTTACCTATGACAATGTAATATTTTCAAATTTATACCAGTTTCCCAATTTTTAGTTTATTAAACCTCAAAATAACATGAAACGCAAAACGAAAACTAATAATAACGACTGAAATTGTGCTAACAAATAATAAAAGCCAAAAACTGCTACTGGACCAGCAGGAACGAAACAGGAAATTTCCAATTAGTTTTCGTTGATGGTTTATTGTTTATGCTGCTCGTACCTTTGTTTGAGTTTCACAAAAAACCTTCGATTTGATTAAATTTTTATTGTTTTTGTAATTAAAAAAGTAAAAATTTTAATGCAATAATTCAAAATTGTACGCATCTAATCTAATATTCGTACAGTGTATTGCTTGAGTAGAAATCGTAATCTATTACGAAGATTGAAAATTGAGGATTTACTCAAGGGGTGAGTCAAGAATTGTGTGAGATTTGTGCGACTGAGCAAAGTAAATCTCAATCTCATTTGAATTTCCATAAATATTCGATATTCGAGTTTGAGGAGTGGTGAGTTAAGAGTTGTTGGAATTGAGAGTTGGGACCTTAACGTTGAAGGTCATGAAAATCGTAACCACAAATAAAAAACTTTGAATTGATTCCAATGCTGCCAAATATTGACTGTTATCCCTAGTAATACCAATCAATCATTTTGTTTGTGTTGTAAAAATTAAAACTGAATAAATCATTTTTTTAGTAAAACATAACCTCGAAATGTTTAACGAATTTAATTCTCATAAAAAATGTTCTTTTAAAGTCGTGAAAAATAATTAAAGAATATTAAAGTGAAGGTAAAAATAAAATTCGCTTTGAATATTTTCCGTTTGAAGCAATTTTGCTTGCATTGACGTCTTATTTTCTCAAACGTTTGCACCATGGCGCAAGTTCAGTGTTCAGCGCGTTCAGACTGTTCACTTTATTCAGTTTACGCTCGACGTTTCTTAATAATAATATGCCTACCTTTCATTTTCGTATTCCATAACTTTCCCTGCTTCCTTCATTTACGATTAACATCGCCGCAAAACCGCCCCAAGCTGCAACAAAAAAGAAACACGCTTTGAAATTATTTATTTGCGTGATTTTAAAGACATAATCGATCTTGAAAAATTCCACAACCTTACTACCAGATAAGTAAAACCCCCCAAAAAATAAGAACATAGGTATAGGTATACTTTCTTCAATATTCGACTTGAATTTTATTTTCCGCCAAAGGCACAAAAACCGTTAAGCCTTGAAGCGTGGCGCACGACGAAAGCATTTAAGCCGCTTCCTGTGCACGTGCTCGTACCGAGCCAGAGCTTTTATCGGCGGTTTATGTCAAAAATGCCACCCCCGAATAAAAAAAGAAAGACCAAAACCTAGATTGTCGTTCAGAAGTCACGCATCACGCGTCTGGCGTCTTTATCGACTGCGCGCGCCATCTATGTGTGAGTAGCTTTCTTTGTAGGACAAAGCAACATCAACAAAAGTCCTTAAAATAATTTTAGTTTTTGGCTGTATTGGTGAATGTCGCTGTCGAAAATAAAGCATTCATCTCAGACGTTTCATTACCAGCGACGCGAAGGCGCGAGCATTTTATCGCCGCATGAAATATCGCGAAGAAATTGCAAGAATAGCAAAGCGCGGCGGCGGCGGTCGACGCCACGCGCTTCTTTTAGCAAAATTTATTTATAGCCGCCGCTGCGCGCTCCAGCAGCACCAAGGCGGTAGGTTTATATCGCGATGTGTTCGGAACACTCGCATAACGCGCTAATATATCACCGCCACCAAGTGTTATAAATGAGAGGAACAAAGCGACGCCATTATGTTTACACAATTTTTTTTCGTGGGCACATCACGCAGCATTTTGATGCAGACAAATCTCAAAATTCATAGTAACATTAAATATCGATTATGCAAAAGATTTAAAGCATACATTTATGTTTCAAATTATTTTTGTGTTGTGTTGCAAATAAAATTTAATGTCAAACACTCAGTTTTGGGTGGTTGGGGGGCGGTAAAGTGTGGTGGAAACTTGTGTGAAACTTACAAAAACCAAAATGATGTACGTGCGCCTGCTTAGCTACACTGTAGGCGCCGTCGAGCGTTTCGCACGCACATAAATAATGCCAAAACAATTGTTAGAAATATATATCGTTTCCTTGCGTTTCCTGCTGCTGTCGTGTACCTCGTACCTGGTTTACGAAAAAATATCGAGAAAGCTGTTTCGTAGCACAGGTGAAACGTCTGTCTGCATCAGACATGATGTATTTTTCGATTTAGTTTTAGCGTGCAATAGGCAACCAAAAATACAAAATACTTTAGAAAACATATTGGGTTGCCTAAGTTTGGAAAAAAACTTCATACGAAAAATTTACTTGTAAAATAAACTAAAACTACCACCAACAACAAAACTATTTTCACATGTTTCCACGCGTATCTAACCCTCTAAAACCCACTGCACGTTCCTGCGGTTCTTCGAAGCTCATTTTCCACTTTCAATCCTTGCCCGACTCTCTCGCAGCCTTTTGTGATGTTTTATTAAATGTTATGTTTGGGCGACGTAAGACAAAACAAGACAAAACATTTGCGAAGCAAATATACGAATAGGAATGCGACTGGTAAAACGGATGCGCATGCAAAGAACGTGAACGTGCTCGAATCTCAACGCAAGGAGGGCGCTTTCAGAAATGCACATTTAAACAAACGACAACAAGGCGAATAGTCAAGTGCGGCACTAAAGAATGGACGATTTGGTTACGAATACAACAACGCAAAAAGGGTCTTAGTTGTTGCTTGTTTGACGGCAAGACGCGCGCGCTCTTTGAAACCGAAACAATCGAGAGTTATGCAGAGTGCAAAGACGCTTTCCAAGCAAGTTGCAATGGGAAGCAAAATATATCTACTGAGAAGCAGGGACACAAGAATACAAAATCCGTAATCACAAACGTCTGCTTCAGCAGCTTTGTATGTGCGGTTCCGTAACTTTGAACAAAGTACAAGACGTTGCAATTACAAAATTGCAACTACTGAAAAGTATAGAGTGAATGCGCCGGGTAAAAGTGCAAAATTCACTATAGAAAATTAAAAAAACTTATTGTTTATAACATTCACTGATCTAAAACGCTGAATAAAATAACGTATAACTAATTTTTGGTAGAAATAACCAAAAAATAAATAAATTTATATTAAAAAATATCATTTCTTTATGACATAGTAATTTTTTGTGTCTGTTATTCGTAATTATGATACATTCGCTTACCGGAAACTTGCCAGTGAAAAAAAGTTCCAAAGCATTATTACTCAAATTTCACATTGTTTCAATGCGCTATGGCGCTTTTGCGCCACCTCGTTATTCCACATTTTCGCCCTCGCGGAAAAAGACCTGACCTAAACGCCAGGCTGCCGCCACCGTCGTGCTTTGCGTGCCGCGCATGATATCAACCCTCAAAAGCACGGTAAAAATCCCAAAGCAAATACATATTTCATTATAACGTTATGTAAATACTTTGTCGGCTTCGGCTTCAACATTAATCACAATTTCTTATAAATAAAAATTTTACGCAGAGTTGAATTTTATTTTTCAACTTAATTTTTATTTACCAAACTCCTAACAAAAGTAATAATAAAAAAATCTAATTTTTATTTTTTTTAGTGGATGGAATAAGTTACAAACGATTCCGACGATCTGTATCCACAACCCCGTCGCCCGACGACGACGACGACGATTGGGACGATGAGGACGAATCCAGCGAAATCGACGACGACGGTAAAATCTACAAAAACCCTCGCAATTCACCATCCACGCTGTGTCCGCGAGATGAAGAACAAGCTACACTATTGGTGGGTACCCTAACATAACTTTCCTTCGAAACCTTCGACAAATTGCCCCTTTTTTACGCGCTGTTAAACGCCCATTCGTGCGATTTGTTTTTGTTTGCCTCGTGCAGGGTCAAAAGTGCCTGCGGAAGTGCTCCTCGGACGAGGACTGCAAGAGTAAAAAGAAGAAATGTCTCTGCGACGGTGCCTGCGGCATGTCCTGCATTAAGCCAGGTAAGTGAGCAGCGATGGGAAAACTTTTTAATGATACAATTCTACTTTTTTGAGCTTTAAACCAAAAGTATCAAGTTTATACTCTACTCAAACTTTCGACAACTTATTCCATGACAACATGGAATAATGGTTAAAAATGTTATAACTTTTTTTGTGTAGCACAACAGTTTTTAACCGAAGCCGAGAACAACGTGTTGGAAATTCCAGTAACTTTAATATATATGTACATTTTCATTGGATTCGATCAAGTTCGATGTTTGTGCTTTGTGGCTTTATTGGAACCTGGCGAGAATACCAAATATATTGCATCGCTGCAGGGAGCGCCTCGTGTGTTTGGCAAACCGGGGAAAAGTTATAATTCGACCGGATGCGCTTTCACGTCCCGGTGTTCTCCCGAGCGGTTTCCACTTTGCCGGCCCGATTCCGAATGAATTTACTGCTTCTAACGTGTGCT
Source organism: Atheta pasadenae (assembly GCA_030264155.1). Taxonomy (NCBI): domain Eukaryota; kingdom Metazoa; phylum Arthropoda; class Insecta; order Coleoptera; family Staphylinidae; genus Atheta; species Atheta pasadenae. The sequence continues at coordinate 7,406 of JARJDS010044443.1, forward strand.
TAAGCGGAAAGTTTTTATTTGCCTTAGGCAAACGCACTCGAATAGCGCGCGCGCGTGCACACAAGAAAGGATATGAAAAAGAAAAACCGTAGGACGAGAGAAAGAGAAGGTCATTTCGTTTTCATTCGAGCGCTCGCAAAGAATGCCAAGAGTTCGGGCGAATTGGGTAGTTTTGTGTGTTTGCTCGGCGACACAAAAAACCAATTAGTCAATACAATAAACTTCGATTAGGACATAAAAGATTGCGAAAAGAAAAAGGAGAAAATAACAGATGATTACAAACGATAGCTGCTGACGGTAGAAGATGAGAGATGATAAACTTTTCTTTTAAACAAAAAGAGTTAACTGAAATCAGAAATCTTTTAAAATGAATTTCTAAATTTCATCTAACACACGGTATAACAATTTTGTAGAAATGTAAGGATAAGAAATTTAGACCCTTAACTCTCAGTGACAACCCCTAGATCAATTTTCGTATCAAATAATCAAGATATAAAGTTAGTTTCCAGTTCACATTGAAGTATTTCCGTCGCCTCCACCATAAATAAAAGTTATTAGATTCGAATCCCGCTTCTACACTTTCACACTTTACTCAACACTCACAGCTTGTCAAAACGTCTTGGCATCTTGTGAAACTCAATAAAGCGTCGTTGCACATCCACATCTTACTCATCTCTTTCGTGTCGCGTATTTCGTTCACGTCTCGCATGTTTTAAATGCGATTAGGTCCGGGATTACCTTGCTCGCAAACATATTAAAGCCTGTTTCGGCGTGTTCCAGATCGCGAATGCCCGGAGCCGGACCAAATACCCTTCGGTTCGGTGACGGCCAGCGGGCGGCTATTCGGCGCCCGAACGAGTTACTCCTGCCAACACGGCTACCACGTAGTGGGTCTACAAAGTCGCACGTGCCAAGCGGACGGGCAATGGGCAGGGTCCGCCCCGGCTTGCAAACAGAACAGTAAGCATATTCCTCCTTTACAGCTTACAAAATCCTTTTCATACTCACAAAAGTTCTTTGTGAGTTGAAAGCGTTTTGAAGGAGTACGTTCCTCAAATAGTAGATCTTCAAAAGATTACACTGTTTGTATGTTTAGTCTACTGCCTATCACCCCCAACGATTGATCACGCCCGACACAATGCGCTGCCGGAGCAAGTCACCTTTGACCTAGACTCCCAACTGCAATACTACTGTCACACTGGCTACGTGACAAATGGATTTCCACGTGCCAAATGTTTAGCCATTGACGGCCAAGCGTCCTGGTACGGACCGGATATATCATGCGAACGTAACTATTACTATTCCTTGGTTATATGATAGATTGATATAATTTTGTATGGTAAATTGTCTTAAAGCGAGAAGTTGTGGGACTCCACCAGACATCCCAAATGGCTGGCATGCAGGTGAATGCTACACGTACGGCTGCCGCATCACCTACCACTGCGCGGAGAATTTCGAGCTCGTAGGGAAGAATGAGAGATTCTGCCAAGCGGACGGGTCGTGGATTCCAAAGGATTTACCCACCTGCGTTTGTAAGCCAACACATTTGTCACGCGAATAAACACAAGTCTTTGAAATCACTGTTTAAAACAACTCTATGTCTTTGTCATCCTCGCCCCGTTCACTTATACAGAGTGTTAATGTTTCCTTACTCTAGTGGTAACTGCCGTGACGTGTTCACCACCTGAGAATCCCAGACATGGCAAAGCAATCTACACGTCGTGCAGTTACAATTCAGTCGTCAGTTACGAATGTAAATACGGCTATTACCTAGCTGGCGAAGCGACGCGACGTTGTGGGGCAGACAAAAAATGGACAGGTTCTCAGCCGATTTGTAAAGGTACAATTTACCGTTGTTACCATTTAAGTTTTGTTGTTATTTATGATACCACCCACCGAACGTTTTCGAGTTTACGAATTGCTTGCATGCACAATAGAGATAAACTGCGGACATCCCGGCAGGCTTTGGAACGGTTGGCTAGAAAATATCGAAGGCGGCACGGGCTTGGGCGCCTCCATTATCTTCCGCTGCCATGAAGGTATGAAACTAGAAGGAAACTCGTCGGCCGTGTGCCAGATCGACGGCAAATGGCGCTACCCGCTGCCTAGATGCTTAGGTATGATGATTGATCACACGTTCAAGTACACCTTTGTAGTTAACACCTAACCCCTAATACATACCTATAAACATCTAGACTCCTGAGAATCCTTCATACACCAAAACCTCACCACCCCTTTAGACAACAGAAATAAGTTAATGCATGGTTTCTTCTTGCTGCAAATTGCTTTCACAAAAAATTACGAGAAACAGCTCAAAAGGGCATTCACAGCCTATTACACACACCACACGTATGTGCACGGGGTGATTCTTATAAATCCTGGGTGTGTCCAAAAACTTAACAGACACCCCGTATTATAATATGTCTAACAGTTGACCTGGAAAGCGTGTAATAGACTAGGAACCTTTTGACATTGTAACTTTAACTTTAACTGGTTACCGTTAAAGCTTTATCGAATAAGGAAGAAGGTGTAGAAGCGCTGTACTGACATCTCTTACAGCACCCTGCGTCGTGCCGCAGGTGTCACAGGGTCGTATAACGTTGGAATCACGCGCGAATGAATCAGGCGGATCTCAAGCAACAGTTGTACAACATGGCGAATCATTAACTGTTGATTGTGACGCTCACTACGAGTTTTTCGGTAGCTACGCCCCGGTTACGTGCAACAACGGCACCTGGACACAGATGCCCAACTGTCAGCCTGCGAGGTGTAAACATTTACCCAAATTACCAAAAAACGGGATGGTCATAGCCCCGAAAATGGAACACGGAATGAAAGCGAGATACAAATGTAAAGATGGTTTTGAACTCAAAGGATACGAATTTATCGAATGCTCTTATGGTAACTGGACAGGAGAAATCCCAGCTTGTCAAGAAGGTTTGTTATAATATTTTAAGTTTAAGTATATAAAACATAAAGTGTATCAAACTCATTTTATTGTCGCGTAGTGTATTGCCCTTTTCCTGGTTTTGTCGAACATGGTAAAATATTATTAGTTGGTAACATGGGGTTGTACGATTACCGCCCTTACGTTAAAAAAGTCATCAACAATAAGCAAATCATGTACGATTGCGACAAAGGTTATATTTTAAATGAAGGCCCACCAGGTGCTACCTGCATTGGTGGGCATTGGAGTCCTAGAACACTTCCCAGGTAAGGTTTACAATAAAACCCTGAAACCTTATACTGAACCTCCTTATATCTTCAAACCCATCAGATGTGTTATTGGTCAACACCCACGATTACGTTGGAGCCGTCGACGGCGTTCCATTGTTATTGAAAAATATCGCAGAGCAAACATGCGTCACCACAAAGTATCCGGAAACGAAAACTTTGCTCATCCTTCATACATAGAAGAGTTATTCCAAATGGACGACGACGATGTGAAATATCTAAAAGAGCACAACGAATACATGAAGCGCTTGAAGCGGGCCCTTAAAAGTACATCCAGTTCGCGTACGGTAAGTCTCAGCAGAAAAGGATCTTCCGGGTCGTTGAGTCTGCGCCGCGGTAACAAAAAACACGATTGGGAAGATGAAGACGAACGTAAAAAACAAGAAGAAGAAAACCGGTTGAAAAAAGGAATGCCTTGCGAACCCTTAGCTAACGAACCCTATGTGAGCATCGAGATTGTTAAACACGGAAAACACCATAATATAACGTACAGTTCGGGAACAGTAGTAAAAATGGCGTGTGGCAAGGGGTACGAGTTGAATCTACCAGAAAATAAAACGGCAAAGTGTGTGCGAGGAAAGTGGAAACCCGAAAGACCTGAGTGCATTATTTGTAAGTAAAGTAGGTAGGATAATTTATTTTTTATTCAAAGGGATGCCGTTTTAGTACCATGCCATGTACCAGAAATAGACAACGCTATATTTAGAATGTCACGCGGTGAAATAATAATGGGAGTAACACCTAGCGAAGTATACGATGACGCACCTTTAAATGAAACGACAGAAATCAGTAATGGAGAAGTTATCGAAGTTAGTTGTGAGCGCGGTCATAATTTGCAAGGAATGAGTGTTTTGCGTTGTTGGCATGGGGATTGGACAGCTACCACTTTTCCAGAATGTAATCCAGCTCCCTGTATACTCCCAGACATCCGAAATGGGCAATACTCATCTGGTTATCGAGCCGGGTTAACCATTTCCAACGGATCGTTCGTAAATTTCCAATGTGACGATGACTACACTAAATCCACAACGCAACCCATAGAATGTTCTCTGGGCGAATTATATCCGCGACGACCAGCGTGTCGAGATAATTCTACATTCCCTAGTCCAGACTCGCCGCACTATATGGGAGGAACGGATATCATTAAGGGAGGAGATATCACCGAATTGGAGTATGGCAGCGCCAAGTCCTGCGGACCGCCAGCCAAGTATGACATCTCATTACTCACTGCGCCAAAACTGCATTTAGCCTTAATCTTTATACCTAACCCAAATCATATTCAACGAGTTGTGCTTCTAATGCATTCTAATTGCTATGATTTAACAACGCAGAGTGCAAGGGTCGCTCATCTATCGCAACGGGGAGCCGCTGGTAGACGACGAGCGCAATTTCCCGCACAATACCGAGGTGACGTTCAACTGCATTGAGAGCATCATGGGCGAAAAGAACACGTGGCGCATCGTGTGCGAAGACGGCAGCTGGATAGGACGTTCCTTAAATTGCGGTAATGGCTTTGACGCATACATTATGCATTTAGTTTTCGTTCTATTTTCTTATTTTCGCACAGAAAACGAGGACGGCGGTAAGAAGCACTACGGGAATAACAACAGCACGTGCCTGTTCCGGAACCAGGAGCCGAATGCCATTTCCTTCTACAACGACCAACAAATACGCGAGGATGTTGTGGAATTTCCCGCCGGAGCAACTCTAGTCAGTAGATGCATTGACATTGGGAAATACGCAATGATTGGTAACGGCAAAAAATAATAAAATAAACAACGCAAACATTAATTTTTAATTGCCCAGGTCCTAACAAGAGACACTGCATGGGAGGAGAATGGGATGGTCCAAAACCATCTTGTTTTGGCCTAAACCAAGAAAACGACTATTCAATGGAAAAACCTCCAACAATTCTATTTCGTCATCAGTTAGGTCCAATTGCTCAGTCTAACGATGGGAAGTTAATCGTCTACCCCGGTACCATTTTACACATGGAATGTCTATGGATACGTCGATTTGGTGTACCAAAATGGACCGTCAGTCATGATTATCGCAAATACCCCGAGGGTTGGCCCGAAGATCCAGAACGCGATGCGCAACTAGAATACCGCTTGTCTATCTTCCACGCTTCCAAGGACGACTCTGGCACGTTTACGTGCGTGACGCCCGCGAGACACACGCACTCCGTAGAGATCGTGGTCAAGGGTAATCTGCACAAACTTTGCAAAACCTACTTAAAAAGCAATTAGCATTCAAGTCTGCAAAAAACCCTCCAGGGATACTAAATATTTAAATTTTGTGTTCATAGCAATCCACTGTCCCCCGGTCCCACAACGACGTGGCCTTTCAGTGAATACGCAAAGTACTAAAATGAACACCAAACTGATTTTCAACTGCGTCAACGGTAACGCGCTCATCGGCACCCATGAAATCCACTGCCTACCATCTGGCAATTGGAGTGCCCCGTTTCCGGTTTGTGAGAGTAAGTAATTCAAAATATCCTAAATTACCAATTAGTTAGGAGTTAGGAGCTAGTAAGGTAGATGTGCTGTGTGTTGTGTGCGGTGCCACTAGGTATCGAATGCGGTGACGTGGCCGGAAGTCTTCCGAGCCACCTGCGGGTGTCTGTCGTGTCCAGGGAGGTCGGGGGACGCGCAGTATTCAGCTGCGCCCCCGGTTTTGGTCTGCGCGGTTCGCATGAAACAGTATGCCTGTCAAGCGGCGAGTGGGCCGCCCCCTTCCCGACCTGTGTAGGTACGTGCACCACCACACCATTCGCGCGACGCTATCATGATCAAACCCACAGCATCAATAACGCACTCAACTAAAGCTAACCTTTCGCAACAAACACTTTATTGCAAAAAAACAAAATAATTAACCCCCGTCCACTTCGGGGCGGTAATTTGTAGAAGTACAGTGTGACAGTCCTGGAAACCCTGATAACGGCTACATGCAAGGTACTGACCCCTTCAAAGCCGGCGATGTGGTGCAATTCAATTGTAACAACGAATACATGATGGAAGGACAACCAATCATCGCCTGTCAAGATAATGGCAGATGGTCTGGACCTTTACCAAAATGTAAGATATGACCAAACCACAAATTGAAAATGACAAATACCAAACGCAAACCTTGTTTACTTTGTTTGATCTTTGCGTGTTTAGGTGTGCAAGCCTGTTCCTACCCAGGAACGACCATCAGCGGCCGGATGTCCTCCGTCAAGTTCTACTACAAAATCGGAGAGAACATCACGTTCACGTGCGACGAAGCGTACAGCCTAAAAGGCGCTGGGATGCTCAAGTGCCTGCGCAACGGCAAATGGTCCAATGCGATTCCAAATTGTGTGCCGGACGATGCGGACCTGATAGGACGATGAAGGAAACGACGTAGCACACCCGACAAGAAGGAAGCACATACGTCCATCAAGCAACACGTCCGCGCATATATCCGTAACATATAATCCTAGCATTCTAACCCGAAAATTCGTGTAATTTAGCAATCAAACGCTGATGCAATCAATCAAAACCAACACAACAAATCACACCAACATTTTGCTTTCGTGACACCTTCCAAACACTTCCAAAGAAAGAAAAAATCAGAAGCTGATGCGAAGAAGATAAATAAACATATCGTATAATAATCTAGCCTACTAGAAGTATGTACACTGAATAATACACATGCTTTATAATATCTTAGAGTTTAGATTAACTGTATAGATAATGATATATTATTTGCCTAACGATATTGATTTTGTTCTCGGTTATAAGTTTTGAGATACTCGAATTGAGTGTATTGAGATGTTAAGCGAGGCTAGAGAGGCGTGGAAACGCAGCTGGACGCGCAGAGGAGGAATATTAATATGGTACTAATCGATTGTGCGATTCTAGCATAGAAATTTTATATTTTCACCGGTTTAATTGATAAATATCATGTCCTATCGTGTGTAATATGTGATTATCGTTTATATATTGCATAAATTGTTGTTAATTGCATACTATCGTTTTTTATTACCAGTTTATCTATTTATACATCAGAACATTAACACTTTGGTAAGTATAAGTTGGATAACGACAAGGTAAGTGATTGAAAAATTAGCAAAAAATTAACTAGGACAATATCGTCAAGTGAAGCGAGAGTTCAACCACCAATCAGAAACCAGTTTAGGCGCGCAACCGACCGGTTATCTCCCACCCTTGTGTACGTCCAACGCACCAAAATGCGTTCCGATGCTATGCATAGGTCGCTCTCATTCGTTGCGCGTTGCTGTGAACCGCCCTAACAACGCCGCATAGGCAGCGCGCACTAAGCGCGCAACCAATTACCGCGCAGTCCTGCAATGAATTTGAATTAGCGCATGCGCAACGTACACTAACGAAACTTTATAATCCAATTGGACTATGTTGAGTCCAATTGAAGCAATAAAAGATCAAAACCAATACATCTTAAGCAGTGGGGTCACTTTTATGTCATCGCGTCTTGTTCGTGCACCAATTTATTAGTACACCGCGGTTCTATCTCAAGTCGTGATGTTCCATCACGCTTATTGCTTACAAAAACTTCAACTCCTCAGTCTTGACTGCCTTAAATCTTTACCCTACAACCTACAACCTAGAAAACTTCTACTCAACTCTAACTTATCCGAAAGACCTCACACACCTTACACACATCGTGCACGGGTAATTTTCGATCCAAACCTAGCGCGCATTTACCTGCTGCGAGTACAACAAAGGAACTCACCATCATTTCACATCACAACACAAAAATTTTCGTATTATCGTACCGCATGGCCCCAGCATGGCGTGTTCGGTACCGTACGTACCGTATGTCCAACACGCACACTAGCCTAGTACTTGTACCTACACTCATATTGCGCTATTGTGCGTCGGATCGGAGCGAGGTGCGCAGAGCTGGAACGCGCCTTGCACACACATACTCGATTGTCAACAATACACGCGATACCTGTCCGTGTCGGACACACCGCGCATTCGCTCTGCATACGCCACTCACTCACAACGTACGTACGAACGCACCAACAACGACGCTGTGCATGCATTACGATTAAATTTATAACGTAAAACCGAGCTCGTTGCATTACAATACGCCACGCCGCGATCAACATCACACACCGCCATCCGCCGTTTTACCTCATCCACCTGCGTTTGAGTCAGTTAAACTATACATGCCGCGGGAGATCATCATACGCGCTTAGTCGCTGATGCGCGTAAAAAATACTTCATGTGCTTCAGTCATGAGAGTCATGAGATGCGCGACGCGCGCAAAATGCGCACTTACGTCGATTTTAAATAACAAATCATGATTATTATTAATTAATCAAAGTGGTTTTTTTTAAATTGTGTTTAAATAAAGTAAAATTATTACTTAAGTCAAGAAAACTTAAAAACTTTAAAAAAAAAAAGTTACACAAAGTGTTTTTGTGAATTTAAACAACAAACATAATGAGTGATACAGTCGATAAATGTAATGACAGTGCGTATGAAGCAGATTTGGAATTGGAAGCTGAATTGGACCAATTACCCAAAAAAACCTTCGTTCGTGTAAGTTTTAAACCCACAAAAAATGATGTAATTTATTGATTAAACAATGAGTTGATTAAAAATTAAATTTATAAAAAACTTACCTGGACACTGTCCAAAATATTGTGGGTGGTGAATTAATACGCCGCCTGATAACAAACGAAAAATCGAATTATTTTCCAATTGATAACAAATATTATTGTAAAACACTACGTACTACTACTACGTTGCGTTACAAATGTAAAACAAAAAAAGTAAAAACACATTGTAGTAACTTATAATGTTGGTTAATAAAGCAAAAAAATTACAATTTGTTACTGCTTGTTACTGTTTTGTTATATTTAGCTTGTATTTGTTGTTTATTCTTCGGTTTCTTGTGAAGTCCGCATCGAGTGTGTCCTAACAATCGTAATAATAATAAAACCAACCGCGGAGACATTGCGAAAGTGAATGTTATTTGTTTATTACAAAATGTTACTGTTGGCGTTAGACAGACACACACAAAACGGCAACAAACAAACTGTTGGTTTGTTGTAGGAGTCGTAAAATTGCGGATTACGCGGTAATGAACTAGTTTCTTGCGCCTGCTAATAGCGAATACAAATTGTTGACTTCCTCCCTTGCTAGTTGATGTGCGGAACTAATTTTTGTGGGTATACCAACAAATTTTGCGAACACAACAAAACACAACGTCAACTTAGATATAAAAAAATACTAACAAATCAACGCAGTAAATATTACTAAGAAAAATTAATTTAGCGCTACAATTACGTTTCAACAAAAAGTAATAAACATGTAAAAATAACTATAAAGCGATTAGAAAACAATGCTGTCAAGAAAAATCAACAATTTTAACGACTACTGAAACTAATAAAACTTAAAAATAATAAACAACTATTGTTATTAATCGTGTTATAAACAAATTTAACAACTAATTATAATTGTTTTAACTTTTAATGTTTGAACACAATTAATTTATGCTTAAAAAATATAAAAAATTAACAATTTGTCACTTGTCATCACTCATAATTATTCATTCGTTTTTTAATCACAAACGACTACAAAATAAATAAATCTAATCGCAATTAATCATTATTGAGATTAATTACGATAATTTTTTTACTTTCCACTTAATTTGTCATTTTTCAAATTTATAGTTAATGAGTTGATATCCAAAGAAATATAATCCCTTGAATGTTTCGTCTTTCAATTAGTGTCGAATTAATTAGTCCTTGTTTATTTTTCCTGAAAATTCTTTGCTTAAAATTTACGGAAATTCTAAAGCCGTCAAATCGCCAGAACAAGCGTCCACAAATTAATTTCGTCGTTGTTTACTCAAACGCTTCTTTTGCGCGCTAAGAAAACGTTTTGCATGATTAATTAATGGCACAACTTATGAACTCATCCTTAATTAACTTTATACTCATCCAACACCATTAAAGCCTGTTTACGTTCAGATGATTTCATCACTTATAATTTAAAAAAATGAATGAATAAACACTTGAATTAAATTCCAAGATTAGAATTTTTATATAAATCTAGAATTTCTACTCCGATTTATGTGGAATGTGGGATGTGATATGATAAATTAATGATATGCAAAACAAACATTACTCATTGTTACAGATTGTTCTGATAACAAGAAACAAATGACGAAAATATTGATTTAATGCACTCGTGCTAAATAACTTGAGATAAAATGATGAAAAAAATAATAAACGTGTCAATAATTGCGTAATTGTTTTGAGTTTTATAGAAAATTCTTGAAGTTTTTGTGATGAAAGTTTAAAATCCTTATCTTAGAATATTTTGTTTCTAAATTATGAAATGCATGCGTGCATTGCGTAATCATTTGGAAGTTTTACCCAAAAAAATAATCGACGTATTCATTACCTAGTATGATGAATCGATGCGTGCGATCGAGGATAGCAATTTAATTGAAAGTGATGCCACGTAAGTAC